>JAWWEN010035490.1:0-14307 GCA_035582955.1 Sycophila texana | reverse complement strand
AATGAAAAAAAAATAGGAGGTTAAAATCCAATATCAAAGTATATAGAGGCGCGCGGTGCGGCCTCGTAGGCAAGTCGCTCCGTCGAACTTAAACTTGCCTCGAGGCGCTACCGCGCCTCCTGATTTTTCTAATTTGTCTTTAGATAGCGTTAATTTACGCAAAACGTAAAATTTTTTATATAAAAACACAATGAATTGTTTATCCGCAGTCGCTTCGGAACGCTCTAATGCTACCCGGATTTCCTTAATTTGTGTTCTCACGCATTTTTTTACAGATTTAACGCATTTTCAGAAAAGTCGAGTCCCTGTTCGGGCGCCAATTTTATGTGACATACGTGTTTTGATTAATTAAATAAAAATATTTGTTTTTAAATCGTAAATAAAACTAAAAATCTAATGCGGCACGTCGGAGAGAGTTCGTGTGCAGGACTCAAGTTTTCTTTAAAATGCATTCATTAATCGAGAAATATAATACATAGAATAATAAATTTTATAATAATGATATATGTGTATATAAATAATAATAATTCCTTAAAACTAGCTTATCCTAGAGTGGCGATCGCATTCTCCTTAAATGCGGAGAGCCTGATAGCTCACGCACGTCATGCATAAACGTGCGCTTATCGCTAGTTAATGTCTCCCTCTTATATGAAGATCTTTTAAATGTTTACAGAAAAATATATATCCGGTAGCTCATCGCCCGTCATGTATAAACGGACGCCTTTCGCTAGTATAGATTTATTTTATTTATTTGAATTGTTGATTTTTGTTTTCTAAACTTGACTGCTCACACACGTCATGCATAAACGTGTGATTATTGCAATCGAAGCTAATACTACTTTATTTAATTAAATTTCAAAAGAGCTGCTATCTCATTGCACGTCATGTATAAATGTGCACCTATTGATAGCAGCTATACCTAAAATTGGACAAAGGATGAAAAAATGATTAAATTTATTTTAAATAGAATTTAGAATTTATTTCAATAATTTAGAAAATGTTATAATATGAGCTAAAGGCCGAGAGAGAACGAAAATAATTTAATGAAAAGAATGATTTTAATTAGTTGATTAATGAGCATAAACTCTTAGCTCACACACGTCATGTATAAACGTGTGCTTATCGCTAGTGGAGGCTCTTATTTTCTTATTAGGAGAATGTCGACCGAATGCCCCGGAGCTGTGTTGCGCTCCGCTTTTTATAGGCCTAAGAGGCTTGTCGTTCTCTCTCGTTTCCAAAAATTTTCAAAGCGCCGAGCGGCGTGACGTCACGATGCCGCGAGTGATGGCAACGCTTTGTAATACAATTGTCGCAAAGAGAGGGAAACTCTTAGTGAGGATACTCCCCTCTAGTAGCTTAAATCAAACGCCGCGGCACCGTGACGTAAGAGCGGGCGCATATACTTATTGGTTAGAAGGGCTGCTGACGTAGCGGCCCTTGTGATGTAGGAGCGGCCGCGAGCTGCGAGCCGCGAGCTCGGAGGGCGCCGAAAAGTAGAAAAGAACGGACTATAGTCCGTCAACAAAGGCGACGCAGCGTGCGCTTTAAGGCGCGTTAAATTTTAACATGGGCGCGCTTTATAATATTTTCAAAATCATGCGCGCTTTTTCGAGGCGGGGCGTCACACACTCCCGGTCGCGAAACTCAAGGTCGTCAACTGACCTCCTATTCGTTTCGCTCCGTAACATCCAAAAACCCCAAAAATTTTTTTTAAATCGCGGAAAACCTTGAAAATCGTGAAAATTCACGATCAAAAAGTAGGTTAATAGCTATAAATTTTATTGTGAGTATCGTACACCGAGTCTATTCTTCATCTATTTTTGAATTTACACAAATTCACTGTATGCTGTTTGTTGGAGAAATTTCTCAGTAATTTACAAGTTACTTGTTTTACTTTACGTGAGTATTAATTAAATTAAATTCTAAAAACAACTTTAAAATTTGCATTATTCATAATATAAATAAAATTCTTTTGTCAGCAGATACACATACACACATAACGGTAGCTTCTGATTTTATCTGAAATAAAGAAATGGAAGAAGATAAAACTCGCATCGGTGATAAAGCAATACACAATCGCTTGTAAAAGCAAGCAAGGAAATCGGAGATAAAATGCCATTTATTACAGTGCTCAAAAATTGTCAGAATATTACGTAACACCTGCCCACATTAAATCGACGAAGGAAGCTATTTCAGATAAATTGGCAAAAGCAAGAAGAGATAACAAAGAAGCTCGAAAATTTAACTTTAGTGCATTGTCTTTTTGTGCTTCTGATGCAATAAATAATACTCATAAAAAACCGATTAGTATGGTGTCCAGTGATAACTTGAAAGGAAATTTATTAGAAGCATTGCAATCACGATCAGATAATGAATTTAATAATTAATTAAGACTGCGATTACAATTTGTTACCGATCTACAGAAAAAAGGAGATCGTTGCCACCAAAATTATTTAAAAGTATTTTATGGCTTACGATGTATAGCACTGGAAACGTTGGGCGCCCAATGTCTGAAAACATGACTGCGGCGGTTAATCATGTTATTCAATACATACTTAAAAATTCTGAAGACCTGCAGTTTTCGCTGAAAGAAATGATAGAAAGTTTTCGTGATCATGAAGATTTGTTGCGTATTGACCGAATAAAAGAGCCGCTTACCAAGTATTTTGAAAATCATATAATTATGTACGCAGTGCCTAACGACGCAATAATATATCTGATCTACGGATGAAGAAGAACGCCTTAGGATTGTGGAAATGGTTGCCCATATATTTTTACAAGACATCAGAATTAGACGTTATGATACACATATGTACAATGTACCAAGTTGCTTCTTATTTTTAAATACTATTACAAAAAGCAACAAGCGCTCAGAAAATTCTATGCAAAATAAATGGTCAAAGAGTGTTTCGACGATTGCGCATATTTTATTAAGTTGCCCTAGACCTCGAACATTTTTATCATCCGTATTAATTCAGGCCCTGCATCTTCGATCATGTTTCGACAATCGACCGCTTGGATCCTCAAACGGTCGAATGTAGTAAACACTTCAAAAAAAAGGGTCTTCGCAGAAAAGTCGTAAAACTCCAAGTGCACCGAGTTTCCCAGGGCAACTTGTGCACGTGCTCAGGGGTTTGTACATCTGCAAGTTATCAACTGATAGAACCCAAGCGCAAGTCCAAGGGAAACTCGGAAAAGTCATAAAAACTAAAAATAGACTCCTTGGTCCGGTGCCCACCCAAGAACTCATCTGTACCGAATTCCAAAAAAAAATTAAATAATTATTTTCATTTAATTAATTAATAATTTCTTTTAATTAATTAATTTAATTAATACATTTAGATTCTGCTAATGTTAAACTGCGTTAATTATTTTTTTTTATTTAATTTAGAAACCAATTAATAAAATAAAAACAATTAAAATCGTTAATATACAAATTCCATAATGTAATAATTAATTCTTGCGTCAAACTAATTTAAGCGTACTCTAAGGATTAATAAAAAAATAATAAATAAATAAAAAAAAACAATAATATATTTTTACGTTTTTATGCGAAATTTATATTAATTTAAAATAAAAAAGGGGATGTTACTATTCAGATGAAAATAATTATTTGAATCTAAAGAAATATTACTGAAAATTAAAGCAAACACAAGTAACTATTTCTTTTCATTCACAATAAACAACGGTTAATTCAATAAATAAAATATTTAATAAATTCAAATAATTATTTTCTATCAGTTTTATTAAAATTTATAAAATTCCGAACTTTGTAATTTAATAATTAAATAACTGATACAAAGATTCAAAGTTTTTAAAGCGAACAATTCGTAAATCTTGTACAGTTAATTGATTATTGTTTTTTTATTATATCTACGAAATAATTTTTAAACAAATAAGTAAATAAGCAATAATAATTTTGTTAAAAAGCTAAAATAATAGGTAGAACTTAGTTTTCTTTTGCAAATTGCGTTAAATTTAATTTTAAATACGTTTAACATAAATACGAAACTTTCAGTTTTGTTATTAATAAATTAATTCAAAACTGCTGATAATATGTAAAATTTTACTGTAGCGGAGGAACTCTTTCCCTCTCTATACTCTCTCTCTCAATAACCCCCGCCAAGAACCGCCCACGGGCCTATGCTTATGCATTGAAGAGGCCGTCTTGAAGATTTTGGAAAACCTTCGAGGGACATTTTCTCCAATCAACTGGAAAAGTCGGGCCTCCTTCCTAATTGTTCTAGCCAATTAGAAAAATTAAGAAGAGACCATCCCCGCTACTCTGGTTTGAAAGGAGCCAATCAAGGGATGCTGCATAAGGCCCTGTACTCGCGCTCCAGCTATAAAAAGGCCTGCATTTTCACTGAAAGCAGACTTGCAGTACGTTTCTTGCTGTACGCTGTACACCCTTGTGGTAGTACGTAGTACGCCGGACTGTGTACGCCTTCTCGCGCTTACAGCCTCCTCCGAGGACCAGCCGTTTCACAGCCTCACTGCCCTGCCGTTGAGGATCATACATCCAGATTTACAGCCCCGCCGCATTTTCGCCGAGGATCATCCGGACAGAGAGAGAGAGAGAGAGAGAGAGAGAGAGAGAGAGAGAGAGAGAGAGAGAGAGAGAGAGAGAGAGAGAGAGAGAGAGCGAGAGAGATTCTGTTAAATTAAAGCGAATCCTGCGGGTGTAAACTGAACTGGGCTCGCGCGCAAACGAGTGAATCATCCAAGCCGTTTAGCTAATCCCCAGGCAGCGTTTTACAATGGAAAAAAAACGATACGCTTGTTTCGAATTCGAGTGGCGCGCTTTAACATTTATTCACGAGTGTCCGCCGTTCCGCTCGATTTGCAAATATTTAAATGAATGCCGCGCGGCTTATCGCAAATTGTCCGAAATATTTTTCCGGGCGCAGGCGAAAAGGGGAGGAGCTGATTTTGAAGCGCGTAGATATTATTCGCGAAGATTGGAGCGTGAGCTTTCAATTTTTTTTTAAAAAATAAAAAGGAACGTGACTTTTCTCTTGGATATTGTAATGCGAACTTCGAAGAAGAGAAAAATGCTAGAGAGAATAAGGCTCCTATTTTCCTCATATTGCTAATACGTAACAGTTACAATCGCATATTCATGAGGCTTCGAGATTTTTTTTCACAAAATAACTACTACTTCCAGAGACCGTAGGAAGAACATTTTGTTGTTAGAAGTGCTTCGCAAAAAAAAATGAAAAAATAAAACTCGCGATCAATCTAAAAAAAACATAATTTAGCTACTGTCATGCATTACCGGGTTCGTCATTCTGTTCGAATCGAATATTTGAATCACTCCCATGTTGTAGCTGTGTTTTGATTAGATTACGAAAGTATTTGCTCTTTCATCACGATATCACAATAAAATTATTTATTGCTTGGAAATTAAAATTATTTTAATTCCATGTCCTAATATTCAATCAAATGTAATATAAGCATACAAAAAGCTATTAAATTTCACATAATTATGTTTATGCGTTTTATCTTTTGTTTATGCGATAATTTGAATTAACAAAATGCGTTTTAGCTCGTAATTTGAATAAAGTTAATTGGAAAGTTTGAAATAAATAAAAAAAGTGTTATCATTATTATAACTGAATATCCTGTTAAAATGTTTAAAGCTAAAAATATTATCTCACGTACGAACAACACGTTACATCATTTTTCATTAAGACTTATAATCGTTTTAATTTTATTTAACAAACATCAAAAGTAATTGCGAAAATTTAATTTGTTGCAGTTGGTGAGTTACAGTTTTTTGGTTTTTTCTACTTGTCCTTACACAATGTGAGTATCTTTTTAATAACCTTCGCTTTAACAACATTTTTTTCAAACTTTTTTTGTCAAAGTTCAAAGTATCCATTTTGGTGTGTGTATAAGCACCAATCATATATATCTATAATTGGTAGTGATGTATAATATAATATAATAATACTACACAGATAAAAAGAATGATTCAAGAGAAAATCGTCATGTATTTGACAGCCAATTTGCTCATGTCGGTCGTTACAAGTAAATATTTCTTAACAGTAAAGAAATATTTGTTAACAGTTAATAAACGATTTCTGTTAATGTCACGCCTTATTTACAGCAAATAATCCATTTCTTAACTGTTAATTCTTAATCATTTGATGCGATTTAAAGTCACATATTCATTAACTATTAAGTCAGCAACTTTGTATGACTGTATAATTTAATTTACAAGTGATTATTAATTATAAACATTTTTGTGCTTTAAAAGAGCGGCAATCTCGACTGTCGAAACTTTGCCCGATTTTTACAAGAAAATTTGTCACTCAGTATACATCGCTACCTACTATACGTGTATATATATAATTTTTTTTAAACAATTCCGGTCGTTCAATTACCACTCGCCACCGCAGGAAACTTTGAAACTTTAGCGCATGCGTCCGCCAAATAACGTCCCATATGTGTAGTAAAACGAAAATTTCGCGATTGGTCAGTGTATATCAAGTCGAGTGAAAAAAAAATCGAGGCACCACGAAAACGTCCATTTGTGGCTGACCAAATACAGGATTTCGTGTTCATGCGTCCTTGGCGTTGGCTCTCGCGACGCTTACCGCTGTACGTATTTAAACGTATTAATTCAAATAAATCGCGAGGCGCGCGTGTCGACATCGCCTCGCAGCGATGACGCTCGCTTTTTGTCTGCAGAAATTTTTCGAGGCGCGTCCCGCGATGACAAAGGCCGAAAAAAATAGGCGACTGGGCGCGAACGAGTCCGAGCCGTTTTTTTTTCTGGTGGGCATGCAGCAGTTTGTATATAGAGAAGGATCTTGACGGCGATACACGCCGTAAATGGATAATATCGATTTTTTCCGGACCGCTCCTCTTTCGTATCCCACTCGAAGTTCTAAATGTTTGTCGTTCCGAAGGAGAGTCGTTTTTATCCGTTTTCAATTTGTTCTTTTTTTTCGGGGCAATTTTTAGTGAAAAAAAATCCCGGCAATAAATTTTCAAAGCGCACTTCTAGCTCGTGCTTGTTTTAATATCCCTTTCAAGATTTTTCCAACAATACAGTCGACGCACGGTCGATACCATGGATATACCGTATCGTAAAACAGGCGAAATATTTATAGGCGGAGAAGATGGTCTTTCAATGCTTTTTTAAATAATTTTCTTTTTCTGCTCGTCGTGGGAACGAGCTGCTTCTAATTTTCATGCTTATTCAGGACTCCGAGTCCGATACACTTGTAGACATTAATAGCGCTTTGACGTTCAACTCGATTGAATATTTTACCCTTGTGTACCGAGTTTCGATTTTCGATACGTGTACAACGCAAACACTCCCACATCAACATCTAAATTTAATCGCGTAAAAATATTAAAGACGCGCGTAATCCTGGCTCTCTTTCGGTCGTGTATAGACATCACCTTTTGTCTGCATCGCCGGCTACATAACACTGTAACCTCGATTCTTGCAGTAATAGTTCGCGCACACATCGCCGGCTTGTCGCTCATAACACTTGTAGATTAAAAAAGAAAAGAAAGAAAAATAAAGTCAATAAAATCTTCGAGATACTAAGTTCATCACTGTATGCGCTCGTACGTCGACAGAGTACGTGACACCGATAATGAGGCGGGGAAAACCGAAGAAAGCCTCGCGATTGATTAAAACTGATTTTTATTTATGTTTATCACCGTTGTGTGAGTGCTAACGATTTGTAAAATGTATACTGCTGGTGCACATACATTTGTAAAACTACCAATAACCTAACGCAATGATTAGAAAAAGTCTACTTTCCCTGTGTCGGGCATTATGAATTTTAATGATGTTCATTAGTTCGGTAATTTATGATAGAGACTTTTTCCTCATTTCAATTTAGCAAAACAAATATTCGTAGAAAATGTACAATTAATATGCGTAATTTTTAATAATTTTCCGTACTTAATTTTGCTTCTCTTATACGAGCAATTAGAACTGCTACCAGAAAGAAAAAACTATTATTTACTTTTTTTATTTAGCAACATAACATTACGCTGTTATTAAGCTGACTTATTTTCTCGAAATAACTATGTACTTACACCTTAGCCTCTCCGATAACTGCTATAAATATTACAGACTGCCTACAGTCCATAGATATACCGTTACTTTTATGTAACGGAAAAAAGTAACTTTGACCTTTTCAAAAGAAAAAAAGAAGAAAAATACCCGCCTACATTTATAGCTATAGTTATACAGATATTCTTACGAACTTTTAAATTAGCTCCACTGTATATATCCAATCTCGAGAAACGCAACCGCAATTAAAGTTTATCAATTAGCCATCAGTCCATTACCGAAAGATTGAATTCGGCCCATTTTCATCGTCCCCGTTTCTATCGGCGCCTATCCATCTTCGAAAAAAAAGCTCGAAGAAAAACGAACTCGAAAGCGAACCACATCCCTCAGTCGCGATGCCTTAAGGGCTCAGCGCTTGCGCGTGCGCGACCACGAATTTGATGGAGGTCGACGTTATCAGGGCGGCTTCGCTCTCTCCTTTTCTCCCCACGGCTCTGCGTCGTTAATATCGATCCCTTCTTTCTCGAGCACCTAGTGGCTCTCGAGCTCGAGCGCGCGCACGCTGGCCTAGTTTAGAAATAGCAGCGCCACGGCGAATCCGAGCTTGCACTCTCGCTCCGCCATGTGCGAAGAAAGTCGGGCGTAAAGAAGCATTATTTAAACGAGCCGATCGATTCACGTGTCGGCCGTACGGCTTGCGAGAACTTGGCGGCGGCACCTGTTTTCGGTAGCCGACTCAATTTACAATTTTTCCTTCTGCTTGCAATTAAGGGGGTCGTATTATACCAATAAATTTGGAATTACAAAAAGACCTGCAAAAATAAAATTATAGTAATTAGTAAGTTTTAAATTATATATTATTAATGTGTTATTAAGTTTTATGTTTATAATATAAGAGCGCATAGGCCAGTATTGGAGCTGAACAGTACCTCGAACTTTGGGTTCTACTCTACTCTTAATAGAGTGAAGAGAGTCTGGAATTCCTTGCCTAGTAGTAGTGTTACATCAATTTGCCCTATCGGGCAATTTAAAAATTCTTTAAAATCGTTCACATGTAGATTTTAAGTTAATTTTAAATTTATTTAGTTTAGTTTACTATATTTGATTTTCTCCTTGTACTTAAGGGTTTTATAGTTCGTAAAATTATTAAATAAATAAATAAATATGTATATCATACCTGATAGATAAAACCAAGACCGAAGCTATGGAATATTAAAATTATTTCAGCAAATATTTTAAAAAGTTCAAAAACTGCTTAAAACTATACATAAATTTCTTAAATTTCATAAATTTATGCAGTTTTTGAACTTTTAAAACTATTTGCTGAAATAATTTTAATGATTCCATAGACTCAGCCCTAAATGACAATAATTACCTGTAATTTAAATCCAGATTTATGAAAATTTGTTGAACTATTCAGGCTGCAGTTGTCGCCAAAGGAAAAATTTTAATATAGCCATAACTTGAAAAAAAAGGGTATAGAGTCTTCGGTTTTGGTTTTATCTATCAGGTATGATATACATATTAATAATATATAAATTTAAAACTTACTAATTACTACAATTTTATTTTTGTAGGTGTTTTTGTAATTCCAAATTTATTGGTATATGAACCCCTTAATATAAGTAAAGTAAAATTCTTTGATAACAAATTGCAATAGTACATTTTGATAAGAGCGCGGGAAAGTGAGTGTTGTCATTCTCTTCGCTCATGCGTAAACAACAGAAGCACGAGGCTAAAAATCACGTTCTGCCTCGTGTATCGAACCGTATTTTTTTAGAACAACGTTTGTAAGGCACGATTCTACGAAGATGATTATGAGGAAGCGTTCAGAAAATCGTAATTTGCGTACGATGTGCTGAAAAAGCCAATTCATAATGGCCTGATAAACTGACGTTGTAAGGAAAATTGCAATAGTTTCTCGTAAAATTTATTAAAGCTTTTTTTAATTTATTGTAACTCTAAAAACTATTGTAAACACCGTGAAAAACTATAACTATATATACTTGTAGATAAGACAACGTTTTACAAGAATCAGATGACTTAATACTACGGTACCTGTAGCTTATCAAATAATATTTTAATTTCATACTGCACCGAGTATCTTTCATTTTTTATCTTTAATACAATGACGAAGAAAAGATTTTAATTTGTCTTCTTTGCTTTTTGGTGCATAATTACTTGTCACACTGGCTACCATATAGAGCGATTTAAATGTTCCACATTCAACGAATAAATTTTACAAAAAACTATCTATTCTACTTTTTCTGTGAGGACTTTAAAATTGATTTTCCCAATTTTTAGTATAGGGAATTTTACTCCTTTCAATAAAAATTTTCACTAATCACCCATGAGGAGAAGGTGGACGTAGGAGATAAATATTATTATATAAAAGTATATATAATGGCGTGTCTTTCTTCTAACGGAGCTTTGTTATCAACATCGTTTGAATTATTCAAAATAAAATATTTTTATAAATTCATAGCTTTATGTAAATATATGTAGATCAAGTTTCATAAATTTGTTTCTACAGTGAATTATTTCCTGTCGATCTGTTTTATCGTGACGAACGCGTGTATAATAATACCGTTTCACCTGAGAAATAAATAAACCCGATATACATAAAAATGAAAAAAATAATAACAATAACAATAATACCAAAAAGAACTACTATTATATCATATTTCGAAGGAACGAAAATTGTTCGTAAAATTGAATTACGTTACAAAAAAAGTTTCCAATCGATCGATCAGTTCCCCGCGCAGTCAGCTCCGCTTATCGAGGATACGCAGAAAGCCGCTGTAGCATCGGATCCCGTTGACGATAGATATATTTCCCAGACCGATAAAAATCTGAACTTATCGCTCCTCCTCGCGAACCATTATATAGGAAAGCATTTTTTTGCGTGCCATTAAACGCGAACCGGCACTTCGGCGACTCGGCGATTACGCCCGTCTCTCCGTTTGTTTCCCTCTCCTCCCAGCCGCCCCCGCGACCTCGCCTTTATTTTCCCCATCGCGACGAGCCGATAACACGGCGATAATGAGCCCGTCGAACGCTCACGCGTGCGCAAACATTTAGTCCCATGAACGGAGCGCTTCGGAGGAAAATTTTTTCGGCGCCGAAGTCGCTGCGCAGCTTATATGTCGGACTTTAACGTCACGCGGCTGTGAATATTTTATTATTATTCGAGGAACATCGGATAATGAAGATGGAATTGATTTTTCTTGAAAAAAAAAAAACAAAGTTTACGCTAACGTAACGATATTTTGATTGACGAAATAAAATGAATTAGTCGGGCACGCAGGTTTACATCAAGCGTCAACATTAGCGTGACATAATTATGAGACTGAATAATTTAGCGATGTTATTTGTGCGTTTAAGTTAATTCGGAAAAGATAACTTGCCGTGTGCTGATGCTATCGGGCAAAGGAACAAAATCACGAAGACAGTGTAGGTTTTAAAAATTATTTTGTGTTTTTTTTTTACAGAAACAAGTAGAGAATTCCTGCGAATTTTTACATTATCCTTTAACTTTATCGGGTTGTTAATTGATCGTTTAATGGAAAAAATACTGATTCAGTGAAATAGCTACATATAGGTACGTTCTCTTGTTATCACGGCAACGGCAAATTGCGTTAATTATGTAAATGAATTCTCGTCTCATAACAATTAATCCAAATTAATCCAAAAGAAATAAAACGTATCGTGTATCAATGTAAATTTTAGTTTAAATGAATTCTGCCGTGTAAACAGAGTTTGTATTTTATATTTTTTTTTTTTATTTCTTTTTTCACGCATTATCATTCATTCATCTTCTTGCGTTAATTAATCCGAAACAAAGAAATTTAAAAGTGCCACGGAACTCGGCCTCTTTGTTCATTTTTAATGAACAATAATTATAATTAAGAGAATATAATTATAATATTGTTATTTATTCTACCTTAAAGATGATGCAACAGTGGAAACTATGAACGTCATTGCCTTTTCTTGGACTATGATCATCGTTGAAAGACTTAATTAAAAATCAGCAAAACGTTCTGATCAGAAAGTTACTATTAAATGGAAAACTTTAAAGAAATTTTCCAATGCCATTTTATCTTCATGTCATAGATATGCCTGAATCATACTAATATTCGAGTAAAATAGAAAAATGAGAAGAGTGTTACAGTCAAAGAGGTTGTTTTCTGCTCAAACTATCACAGTAAATTTGCTTGTTTACTCGCTTCCAACAATGCTTAAACCACTTTAAGTAGGACTTTCTCCTTTTTTTTTTATAACTTTCAATATCATTTTACCACAAATAAGCAATCAGTTATATCCGGAAGAGATTATTTTGTTGTTGTCAATCATTTTCACTAATAAAACTAAATGAATAAAAACAAAAATACTCATAAATGCTGTTGTATATTTCATTAATATCGTTTAAGACAAACAGAAAAGTGTTTATAAGCATTGCAGTTGTTTACAAATGAAATTATGCGCACTGTTCGTTTTTTTATCACTGTAAACTGTCTTATTCTGTTTTTTTTTTTTTTTTTATAACATCGGTTGGAAACAGCTAGAAATAAAACGTAATTAATTCACAAAAAAGATGACGTGTACACGTTGAGCATCAATATTTCCTTTGTAAAGCATATTGATTAAGTTAATCGCATTATCATCGAAAATAAATCAATCGTACGAACCGAGACAGCAGCGGTACGGCGGAAGTCCCGTTATCTGTCCACGCGGGGGAATTTTCGGTTCTCGTGATCGCCGTGATAAATTCGCGGTCAAAGTTCAAAGCACCCGAAATGCAGTGTCTTCGCTGGCTCGCGATTGTCTCGCTGGCTCGCGATGGAAAATTTGCAGTCGAAGCGCGCGCAGCTCTGATGAGTCAACGACGCGCCGTGTCAACGACTGACCAACGAAAATAAAGTTACGTGAGCCCCGAGGAATGTAATTCTCGCGGCGTTTGTTCCTGTCCTTTCTTTTATTTCCTCTCACTTTCCGCACCAAGGTTCATCGCACTTTGTTCGGCAGGCGTGCGCTCGATGGGAGAGCGAAAAACGCCCAGGGAAGCCGACGTGGATTTCGGAATGGGATGGCGCCGATTGAAGCCCGGTTATCGACAGGTTTTTGCGCCGAAGTAAGAGGCACTTGTCAGGAATCTAATAGTACTTACGCTTTTTCTCCCAAACTCGAAGAAATCCCTTAGGATGGCTCGCGTTGTTAGTCATCGCCTTATTTTCACATTCGTTCGATCGTTTTTTCTTCCCATTGTCGAATCAATGCCTTAACGCCCGAAAGCAGATGGAGTCGATTTATATTAGTAGTAGGATCAAAATGATGTTAAAATGTTCCGATAAATTTAGTATAAAATATTAATGTAACTATTGATAAGGCATAAAACTGCTCAGGAATACGTATAGTCAATTTTTTAAATTACACTTTTATATTAATTTTAGTAAATATAATGTACAAGAGAATAACATTTAATATTAACGAGCACAAAATTCAAGATATAAAGCCATGAGATTTAATGTACAATTCTTAACATTTAAAGTAGAAATTCAGAAATTTAATTTAAAATTAAGATACTAGTGCCTTGAATTTAATATAAATATTATAACTTTTGAGGTTGTTTATTACTTCGATTCAAAGTACATATTGAAAAATTGCTTCCTTCACAATATGTTCATTAAATCTTTGCCATTTTTTTATTCAATATGAAGGTTTTATAAGAACTGAATTATCGTCCAAAAATAGATTGAGATATTTTATAGTAAAATAACTTCAGGGATCAATTTCGTCGAGAATTTTAAGCATTAAGGGGGTTCTTTCGTATACACTGCTAGTCAAGCACAAGCAAAAAAAAACTTATACTTTCAAGTAAATACATATTGAAAAATCAAACAATGATTTTTAAAGTATAGCTGCACTAGGTTTATTATACTTTTGTTTGGTTTCTCATTATAAAGTAAAAAAAAAATAATTGTTAACTTGACTGATGCTGTGGCTGGCTATATAGACGTGCCAAGTGTATCGGTGTGTACATGTAGAGAAAAATGAGTGTAAATTCTTCCGGAAACGAGAAAAGTCGATGGAGAAACACAAACCGACACACTCGCGGACGACTAAAAGAAAAATTCATGCAAAATCCCATGAAGAAAAAAGGTACAAGGCACGTGATTTGAAGAGGTCATGTGAGATATGTAACATGGCGTCTGATAAACATCCGGCTTCACTGATGGTATTTTTTCTTTAACCATAAATTTCTC
>JAWWEN010035479.1:0-14311 GCA_035582955.1 Sycophila texana | reverse complement strand
GCGCGCGTTGCGGCCTCGTAGGCAAGTCGTTCATTCGAACTTAGGCTTGCCTCGAGGCGCTACCGCGCCTCCTGATGAAAGAGAAAATTAAATAAAATGAAATATCGTGTGAATTTTCAGTACAGTAATTTTGGTACATTTTTCAATGAATTTTTCAGTATTGATTTAGAATCGTTGAACATCGACGTGAAAGATAATTGACGATTGTAAGTGCAAAATTTTGATCATGATATTAGATAGTGCAATCAGAAATCAATTTTAAAACGTTCTGTTCTACGAGAATATAATATATTTATTTATCAGTTGGAATAATTCAATTTATTGTAAACAATTATGGTTGTGGAATCAATTAGTAGCACCGAACGTATTAAAAAATAAAACTGTCATCAACGAAAATTTGTGAAAAAAATTAATAGAAGCTCGTAAAGTAGATTGCAACAATATTAAAATCAACAATAGATTTAGTTTATGTTAAAAATGTACACTATTTACTGCAAAAGGAATATAATTGTGTAAAAACTAAGATTTATATGAATGTCGATAGCAATTCAAAATAAATTAAATTTAATACACTCACTAGAAATCGATTTTTTTTTTCAGTTCTAGATTTATTTTGCATACTATTAGAATAACGATCTGATTTTTCTTAGTCATCATTTACTTAGTGTTGTTAATATCTTTTAGACAAATGCAATTTACTTTATTTCAAAAGTCTCATTAAAAAACGTACAATCAGTAGAACTCCAATCATCAAATAGCAAACTTAAATACAGTAAACTCGTAAACCCGTAAACTTCACATTCACACTCTTACTTGCGTTTATAAATCTCAAGTCAGGTAAGATAATCTAACGTCTCCGAATCATGATCCAATCATAAAATTACCATAGCCGTGTCTATTGATATCTGTTGCCAAGCTAGCGAAATCGATTTCGTGTTTCTCATCATACTCAACAATCAAAATTAACACGACTTCAACTTCGTTCTAGCGATCTTCTGGAGGTCTCCAAGGAGGACACTTCAATCGCCGAGATCACAGACAAAATCCGAAGGCTATCAGCGGACGATGCAGACTTCAAGAGATCCCTGGACGAGGAGCCCGTGCCCGAGTCAACCGCCTCGACGACGCTCAACGTCGATGTTTCCATAAAGCATGACAACCTAAAGACCTTCAGTGACGGTGGTGTTTCCACGCAGGGCGAGAAGCCCGAGAACTCGCGAACTAGAGACGAGAGTGACAGTGTGCTGAGTCAATGTGATTTTTCGGTGACGCGCAGTCGTGCGGTGACCGACGAGGCCGCACTCGGAGGAAGGGCTGACGCGATCGTCGGGTCGAACGATGTTGATGGATCAGTTCCTACAATCGGGCTCGGTGAAGTATCAGCGCTCGATGGACTTTACAGCATGAGGTCATCCTACGTGATCGGCCACCTGCCCATCGCTCCCAGTAGCTACGAGACCAGGAAGAACGTCAGTAGGGTGTCGCCCGAAGTCTTCTCAACCAAGGACAGACCCGATCGGAATTCCTTTGCGAGTAGTCTCGATACTACCCTCGTTAGCCCTGATACGAAGTTTAGTAGTTATAAGATTCAGGTATGCCCATAAACGTTTTCATTAATTAGAGATTTATAAAACTTTTTAAGTACAAGCTATATTTTGTTTAGAACAAAGAAACTTTTTAAGTCAGTAAGATTTATGTCAGTTGATCCTCCGATTAGCAAATCTCGATTTCTTTACTATCCTAAGGTTCATTAGTTTCATCTAGTGGTAAATTACGAAACGATTCCTCGACAGGTGTTTATTTATGAACACAGAAAGATCATCTCTCTAGGAACACAAAGTAGTCTAGTAAAATGATGAATAATTGTCTTTCAATTCAGAATAACAATTTAAATGACTTAAGGATTAATATATTTGCAGTACGAGCCTAAACGCAGCCCCAAAACTCCTGAGAGCACCAAGTCTTTCAGTTCGGGTGAGACGATGGGTCCAGACTCGGTCACGTCGAGTCTGGCCGTCAGCCCGAAGACGCCGATGCGTTCCGAGTCGCGTGACTGCGCATTCAACGACAAGTCAATCGCCTCTTCGGTCAGTTCAGACTCAAAGACCCTAACGATGCGTTCCGCTGATTCGGAGGCTGCGAGACGGTCCCATGCGGAGACACCAGACGACAAATCAGTTTCGCCGGGTGATAAGTCATTCACTCCCGGCGATAAGTCAGTCACGCCTGGTGACAAGTCGGTGACGCCGTCGACGGACTCGTTGATGCAGCCCAAATCGACGGAACCTCCGTGCAGCTCCACCGAGTCCTTCTGTAGCCCTACCAAGGCCAAGTCTTCCGAGAAGTCCTTCAGCTCAGATCTGCAGTCGCCCATCAGTGTCAACTCAATTAAGTACACCGCGAACTACAGCTATAAGAGTGACGTAGCTGACCTACAAAAACCGTCGACAGGTAATTTATTATACTACGATCTATCGAGCTAATTTTTTTATGAAATTAATTATTCAGATAGTTATATCATTTATAAATTGTGAGGGTTTGGTGTATCAATAATTTTTATTTTTTACAGAAATCGGCCAAGTGACATCACCGTTTTATCCAATTCTAAATCCAAATCAAAAGACCCCGTCACCTTACGAAGAAAAGATGAAACAAAATAAGGATCTTCCAGGGCTTCACGAGTTTCGAGGCATCACTCAAGATCGGGATGCTAGACATTTTGCTGAAACGAGACCAAGAACTTTAAGTCAGGCATTTGATATTTCGCAGCTGGAAGACAGCGAAGATAATAAAATTAGTATACAAGTATCGTCAGAATCTGACTCTCTTAAAACAAGTAGCAGAAATTTGTACTCGTACGAATTGGAAGATGAGCTGAATATTGCAGACGAAAAGTTTAATGAAAAGGACACAAATCCTGAATCAGGTATGATTTCTGCCGTACTTTGACTTGTTAAATAATATTTGGATATGCTAAAAACAAAGTTTTTAGTTAGTCAACAATTTAAGATTTAATTATACATTAAGATTTAATTTTTTAAGATTTTAATTGATTTTAAACACTTTTCAGCATTCGAATCATATCGGAAAAATAATTTTGAAGAAGAGCTCCAAGAGACTGACACACTTTCGCCTCTTCCCCAAAACAATTTCGACCGCAGTGACATTTTCGAACGTTCTCGTGGTAGATCTTTAGACACTAAACTTGAAACTCTCGAAATATCAGGCCAATCATACGAACGCAGTAGCAGCAGCCTAGAAAAACGATTCCCCGACATGCTGCTGTCTCCGTCGATGGAAGATTTTGCCAACAGCGTGAAAAAACGATCGAGTGATGTCTTAGAAGACTTGCGTCATTTGGAAGCAAAAACGATGAAGGACGGTGAAATAGATCCCAGCTTACTAACCAGAAAAAGTAGCTACATGTGGGAGGATCTTAAGAGTTTAGAAGCTCGCAGGCAGGACACATTTAGCGACTCCGCTAGCGGCTTTTCAAGGCAAAGGATTGATGTTCCTGGAATTAGTATATCGATGGAAGGTCGAAAAACGTATATAGTTGAGCCTAAGATCAATATCGATGAGAACAGCGATAGTATTTTAAAAAGTGTTACGTACAAAAGCTCCAATGGTTGTACTCAGGATGACGATGACGACGATGGAGAATCGAAACTGGGTGTTTGGACTAAAGTTAAACCTCGCAAGCGTAACGACAATGGACGTAGAAGTAGTGAGAGAGCTTTGAAAATCATTCAAGAGAATTCAGCGATACTGCAAAAGATATTGACCTGCCAGGCTCGCAAGAGACTGCCTGACTTAGAGGAGATATCTAAGGAGATCACTATCAGTCCGATTAACGAAGAAATTTCCAAAATTTTCAGTCCTATTCTGGAGAAGATGGGGCTCAACGAGCACGAGATCAATGAAGAATTGGCAAGGATAAATTTTAAAGACTTGGATCGCAATACCACCACCACAACAGCTTCGGAATTCGACGCTAAGATCAACGACGAGCTGTCGAAACTTTCACTAATTGGCGATAACGACGAAGTTGCTTATCTTCCTGATGTAGATGACATATCTACTGATTATTTGGTTGCAAGAGATGCTTTCATCGATCGTCAAATAAATGAAGAATTATCGAAATTGCTCGCCAATTATGAAACGGATTCGCCAATGACTCTTCAGAAAGGATCATCTAGTCTTAATGCAAGCGATGACCTATCAACCTGCTCAACGAATGTCTACTCGTACAAGTCATCAAACGACTCTCTCGACATTAAAAATGACCTTGGCTCGACAGATCCACTTCACACCCTCGTTTATCCAGAAAAACCGCATTCGTATATGCCGCGCAATGATTACAGCACATCGCGAGATATCACGAGTAAGAGTGACGTTGACATATATAGAGAGCTTGAGAAATTAGACCACATCTCGCATGCGCAAGCACTACCTAACGTTGGTACGGAAATGTCTCGTCAAGATATAATCCCAGCCTCGATTCCGTACATATCAGACATAATGAGATCACCTCAGATTGATTATCCCTCTACTGTAATAGAGAAGCAGCCGACCTACGACATATCGCCTTTGAAGAGCCCCTACGACAGTCCTTATTCTTCGACGACACTTCAGACATCCTCCTTTGATTATAAGTCTAGAATATCGCCAAGAAAGACACCGAGCAATCCCTACTCTGTTCGGTCCTACGACGCGAAAAATAACTTGGATACCGGCTTTGAAAATACTACTTTCGAGCTAACTTCGAGAAAGGCAATTGTTCCTACAACTTTGGATTACGAATACGGACCTAAAAAACATATCTTATCGAAAGAAAATTTGGAGTTTCGCGTAAAGTACGACGATGACGACTTGATGCCAAAGAAGTCAACTACTAGGGATATCGATCTGAAGCTGAGTCCGTTTCACACCGATATTGCTGAGCTTGACAAAGGGGCATCCTATTATTCTAACACGCAGATAGTAACCCCAACGAAAAAGTATACCGTCAACCCGGACGACAGGATGAGCTTGAAGACATCGTTAGAAATCGGTAACTATGAATCGAATTATCAGCGTAGAAAGTACGAGAATACCTCGCCAGTGGAAAAGTACTCGGTGTACAATGACAATTATGATGTTCTACGTCAGCCTTACAAAATCACAACCCTGGAACCCGAGGCGGAAGTGTCATCTTATATGGCTAACAATTCCATGACATCCAGCAGTAGGAACCGAGAAGTTCACGCTTTATCTCCTCACTATCAATATTCAAAAAGCGTAAGCAGCTCATACCAGTCGGTGTCGCCAAGCTTCAGTGATTCCTCGAAGTTGACGACAACCAGGTCTAAAGGTGCGTACACGGATATAACACCCACAGATTCAAGCTACAAAAAGTCAATGGCAGTATCTGGCGTTGCGGATGGTAAGGGCGTCGGAGACGATGAGGTCAAATACGATTTCGATAGAAGTCCAAGTCCAAAATCGCTAGGATTTAACCCTTTCCCAGTGAGAAACGCGCAAAGGAAGCCCAAGGAATTAGGCCTGAAGCTGGGTCTGTACTCGCCGACGAATTCAGTGCAGTCGAAGAGGTCTTAGATTTTGAAAAACGTACAAGCATATCTCGTAACTCGGAATTCGCGTGGGAAGAACGCAATTTGTGAAATCCGTTTTTTTTTTTATAAATGATTCACGATAACTTTTAGGATAAAGAGGTTTTAATTTTATAAACCAACGTTATAAGGAAACGATCGCCGACGTCCACATCTTACTATCTTAAGTGATGAAAAAATGTTTCAGTTAGCTCTTACGAACGTTTTATAAATATAATTAACAATTGATGAAGAAAAAAAGTGTTGCATACGCTAAAGATGCTTTTAGATGCATAAGTATTTTCAGAGGCTTCTGTTAAGAATGTATTAAATCTGTTCTAGTGGCTAAAAGAAATAATGAATGCTTTAGATTCTTATTTGAATGGAAGTTGTCATTTTGTAGTTAGGCCTAAAAAAATTTGAATTACGAGTGGACGACTGAGATATGAATAAAGTATTTGTTGTCAGGTTTGTAGGTTTGTATTAAAGTGCATACGAAGGGATAATAATTTTTTGTAATCAGAATCAGAAAGGATATGTGTTATATAATAAATATAGCGAAATAATGCGGAAAATTAGGGGTGTACTAAATCGGATAAAATTGTACATAGTAACATAACAAAACCTTTAAATGTTACTATCGGATAACAATTTGTATTGTATTAAAGATTTTTAATTTGCTTTAATTTTCTTGTTTAGCTGAACAACTGAATTGTGTAATTTATCTGTTAATCAATTAATTTTCTTTATTGATTAATTAATTTGGTAGGCTTTCTTGTACATATGTATTTGCATTAAATGCATGTTTACTTTGAGTTTTCAAAACTCATTAGTAAAAGTCGTTTTAACGAACAAATTAACAAAATATGGAAAACAAAATTGCTATTAATTGAAGAAGCATAAGGAGACAAAATTTTGTAAAATAGCAGTCAATTAATGACTACATTTGCATATGTCAATATTAGTTACAGTTAGAACGAATATGTATATGTGAAAATAACTTTACAAATTCCATTCAAATTGAATAATAGATGTATATATAATTTTTTTGTATATATTACAAATATTATGCAAAATGCTATAAATCTATGCTTTTGTTAAAACAAGTTTATAATTTGATTTTTTATTGTATTAAAACAATGCCTAAACTATCCTGAAGCGTTATAGCCCTATACTATAATATTCTTTTTTTACGATTCTTCCGGATATTTCTATTTTAAAACAGAGTTTGCGAATCATGGTCGAATTTTATATAATTATATGTATAGATACAGTAATATATCGTGGAAAAATATATCATGGATGTAGTTTTAACGATGTCCTACAATAGGCGAGAATGATCTATCATATATATTCTGGACACATTTTAATGACAACAAAGTGCAATTGAGATGAATTATTTGTGGAAATATTGCATTAATTGTTATTAATTAGAATAATTCATTTGTCTTTTCGAAACGTACATTGTGAATTGAATAATTATGTCATTCGTGCAAGTAAACATAAGATTCATTTTATTCTACTTATTTTGTTCAATTATAAAATTAATGATTTCCTTAAAAATATTTATACCGTATTTTTTGCAATATACATATAAAATTGAGAAACAAATAAATAACTGCAATTAAATGGTAAGCACTATTACAATGAACTCAAAAGTGCAAATAGAGTACCTTAATATGTATAATATAACATTTTCTTTATTATCGTGCAATCATATTATAAATTGGCATAAAAAATAAAAAATAAAAACTAAAATGTAATAAGTGTTAACATTTTTTTCTGTTCGTATTGAATTCAATTGCATATTTGTTACATAAAGTGTTTCCATTCCAGGATTCAACAATTCACTGTTCAACGCAATCTGCGATAATAAAGAAACTGTTCTTAAGTTGTCAACCACAAATTTCGTTACTAAAAAGTGCAGTGTTTATCATGAAACCTTTTTACTAATCATTCACTTTGAAAAAGCCACAATTTTCTTGAATTTCAAACTTTCTACTTACCTAACTTATAAGCTTTAAAGATTTACGAAAAAGATGTGATTATTCTACCATAAATAAAAAATTAATATAACAAAAGTAATATCAAAAGGAATAAAAAAAGATAAAGGCATGCGATTTTCTCAGGAGTGGGGAAATTACCTACGAAATTAAGATCAGAAAGGATTCTTGTCTTCGTAAAAAAGCTCATTGATACAGTTATTCGAAAAGATAATGTTGGGCCGAAGTGTTTCGTTTGTGCGATGTTTTGTAATTTTTGTATCCGACAATAAGTACTGAATAAATAGTAAATTGTGAAGGATGCTAAAAAGGTATAAAAACATAATAATAAAACTTTTTCAGACATAAAATGCGATTTCTCTTGAGCTATGTACGTTACGCTCTGTATATGGTCAACCAAATGCACGATTAACACTTGCACTTCTCTTCCTTTCTTTTGCTTGAGTTTCCATGATGGAGTGTGGATGATGAAAGTATTGTAAATCTTCGCATAACTTTTCAGCGAATAAACCGTATTTTGAGGTTTTGGGATAATGCTTTTTTTTTTTAAAGTTGAATGACAATGTAGAGTTAACGATGGCAGTTTATTATTTTATTGGAATGATGAATTTAATAGTAGTATTGATAAATGCAAGATTCAAGAAGAGGAGTAAAAAGTTAAATTATTTTTTAAGAGTTTAAAAAATTTGTGCATGCAAAGCATTGTTCTAAAATAAGCGACGAAGTCTCATGGGTGACACATTTCTACGCTTATATACATATATTTACATGAATCAGATTAATGCAAATCTTACTGTAGTAAAGAAAACTATTGAAGTAAAATTTTAAGAAAAACATTTTAACGACTAAGTGACTCTGCAATTGGAGTTAATATTATTGTAAATAAGAAGAATCAATTAATGATTGACTAGTTGCCAGTACGAATGGTGCGATCGATACAAGACTGTACATTTCGGGACAAGCATGTAGAGCTGTAAAGAAATTTCGTGAGAAGAAAATATATAAAAATAAATATGTTGAGAAATGCAACATTCTTTGTCTTCTATTTTAAGGCACACCTTTATTATTCGATTTAATTAATATTAAACAAATTCTGTTTATCTCAGAATGTTAAGTTAATTACACTGATTCATTTATCATATAAAATTTTAATATTTTATAAAGTTACTAATTTTCAATTTTTTTCTACTGCGTTCTAAGGTTGAAAGGATTTGCTAATTTATATTTAATTTAACTAAATTTTTGTAAAACAAATATCGAGTAATTGTTTAATTTGTAAAAGCCGATTATTTAATAATAATATCCTCATTTTTCTTCTAGCAAAAAGACAAGATAAACAACAAAGAAGTTTGAATTGGCTCTTTATTATACGCAATTTTCGTATTTAATGCGATTCAAAGCAATTGTATTGAATCATTCAGCTAGAATTGTCCCAGCTCGGAGGAGCTTCTGCGCGCTTTAGCTTCTGCAGGGTAATACATTATACGTAATAAGGTCGCCCCTTTAATGCTGCCATTAGCATAAGACAATGTGGCCCATTGTTCTTCTGCGTGAGTAAAGAACGTCCTCGACTGATTAGATGTACCTTAGGTTCATTCAAATCCTTCTCTCTCTCTCTTTTCCTTGTCGTTTAATTTATTTCCGTTTACTCTCTTTAATTGGCCCAGATTTATTAAAAACCAGAAAATGAAGTCTGAACGAGCGAATTTACTAGAAGGAAATCGTTATATATTCTATTATAAAAGAAAATTTGAAACTCGTAGCTAAGGAAAATTAATGTAATTCAAAATAGAAATACTCTGTTGCAGTTGTGAAGAAGAAAAGAAAGATTTCTTTGTTTATTTAATACGGAAAGAGACATGACAGTGAGAAGAAAAAAATTACGTTGTTTCATTTTTAGTTGCGGATGGGTTATCAAGAAGGAAGATTTTATTCGCTAATTAATTGCATTAAAGCTACGAGAAAAGCTTCAATTGCAAATTAACGTCATATAAACTGAATCCGACCGAACTCTATTTAGTCCCTCAATTACGAGGTTGAAAATAGATGTTGCATAATTGATGTCATTTATTTAGAGAAATGAAGTACAGAGTGGCGAAAACTTGGAAAATTGATTAAACTGAAAAACAAAGATAAAGTACGAAATAAAAAAAGCATTATACGACTATTACCAGATTAAATAATCCATACTAGTTTAGGGCTAAAACTAGTAAACTGCAGTTTATTAAAGAAAAAATATTTTATTTTATAGAAAATATCTTACAGTAAAAGTATAAGAATTAAATATCGCTGAATAATTTATTGTAATTTCATGTACATTTTCGATCTATTTTCTTACAATCGATCATCAATATGCGTGGCCTTCGAAAATTCGTATTTGACAGTTGCCGATAAGTGATCACAAAATATTTTTCTTACTATTATTTATAGATGCCAGTTAACAGATAATCAACAGGCCTCTATTCTCCATGGAACAAGTTTTTCGTCTTCACTGTATTTCTTAGTATACGTTTTAGTTCTATTTTGATCGAGCATTTTACTTTTATCAACAAATAAGTACTCCTCATTATAGTTACTATATATATACACTGAGTCTTCTATTGGCTTAAATGTCCATTCGGCCTGATCTCTAATATCATCAACCGTGTTTGAAACCCAGGTGAATAATTTTCGGAAACCACCTAACTGTAGGTGAATAAAACCTGGAGAATACAAATATTCTTGGTGGGCGGTATTCTTAATGTAGTAACTATCATTATGAGGTTCGATAATCCAATAGCCTTGAGTAACTCTACCACCCTGAGCCCAGGTGAATACCATACGTCTATATTTCAAATAAATGTAATCATCGTTATCCGCATACAAATGCTGGTTTAGTTCAGAAGCGATTATACAAACTTGATTTGAAAAAGCCAGATTTCTCACAGATTCTGGCAGAGCAGCTTTCAACTGTGCTGCTTCATCGGCAGCTTTAATACTCAAATTCGTATTTAAAAGATCTCTAAGAAGAAAAGCTAAAGTAACTACTGCTTCGTTATAATTTACATTATTTCTTCTTTTCAATTCGTTAAAAATAGCTGAGTATGCTGATATTGTCTCCTCCTTGTTCTCGTGATTCGCTAACTGTCTAAGATAGTCTTTCAAATTTATTTTATCAAAATCATTGCTCTTAATCTTTGAGATAATTGATTCGATAAAACTGGAAGCACCCTCTTTTTGGGCTGTTGTTAAAGTTAAACTGACAAGAATTAACACTACACCTAGGATCAAATTAATTTTGATAATCATCGTAGATCTAAGCAATTATTTTCGTAAAACAATTTTATAATAAATAAACTGCATATGATGCTTTATCTGCAAAGTAAAAGGAACAAAAGTTAAAAAGCAGCTAAATTCGGTTAATTCAAATTGAAAAACCTTATACTCACTTCCTTCAACTGATGTATATTTTAGCAAGTGTCTAACTTATACTCGAATAATGATTGTGAATAGAATTATGTCTTTTTTATACTCAAGAGTAGCCAAGGCCAGCACATACTGGGTGGTCGTGAGTATGAAATGATAAAATCGTGTGTGCATCCGGAATACTGAAGATATTGTTCACAAGTTACGATATGAAAGAAAATAGTTTTTGAAGACTAATTGCCCAAGTGGTACAGGTATTTTTTCTCTTCTATAAATTCACCTTGGCTAAACATTTTTTTATAAATTTAAATACGTATTCAGAAATAATTCAAAAACAAAAAGTAAAACGAATTATACTCAAACATTTCAACATTTCATAGTACGGACAATATATTGTTTGAACTAGGAAGATAAGACTCTAACTATTTGTGTACTACGTAAAAAATATAATATAGTGACTGATTTTTTACATAACAATACAATTTTAATTGTAAAATGTAAACAATTTTTCTATTCAAATTTTATTCTTTTATTAAACTTACGAAATGTAAGAAATTTCATGGAAACATTCAATAGAATATAATACAAAACATTTCTTGAAAATACCAAAAGAACAATTATTTTACGGCTTTTTATTTGATGTTGAAACCATGCGTAATTTTAAAATTTTGTTCGCCGTATTGATTCTCAGTTCTATTCTAGAAGAATAATTTTATATTATTTATTGAATAATTGAAGAAGGTTTATGAATTGTGAACATAGACTGAAATAAATTAGTAGCATACTGATATTGCATAGATTTCTCAAACTTTTCAAATGTAAAGTATTTTTATTTAGAGTAGAGTAACTTTTAAAATCAGCAATATTTATCACAGTAGATATTTTGTATAATAAGTTAGATTTCCTCTACTTATTGTTGCAAGATTCATTAACTCTCATCTCCTGATAAATTAATGTTATAAGTTGACCCGATAAGATTTCGAGCAATGATGTAACAATTTTATTGTTGAAACGTCTAAGTGTTGCACACGATAGAATTCGGTTCAGTATCGGAATGAAGTATGCGAAAATAGGTTCGGTTTAAATTATGTCATTTATTTGAGAGACCGCAGCTTCAATAATCATTTTTTAATTGAAAGTAATAGTGATAGAAAAAATAGTATGAAATTAAACTTAAATAAATTACTATTTAATTTTTTTTAAATAATCTATAAGAAATATATTGACAAAAATGATATTTACAATGAAATTGAAAAACGTGAAAATGAGACTAACATTAGATTAAATAATGTATAGGTATAGTTTAACACTAAAATGAAAACTGATGTTTGTTAAAGAAAAAGCATTTTATTTTTTAGAATATACAGTTATTTGTATAATATTGTTATTAATATACACATTTATGACAAATATTTTATCAATTATTTTATTCAATCAGAAATAGTATATACAATTATACAATGTATCTTGCAGTAACAGTTTAAAAATAAATTTAATCGTATCTATGGTTTCGACTAATGTCTATTTGATTACAATACGTGACCTTAAAAAGTTCCTTAAAACATTTGTCGATAGGCGAACGCAAAATATTTCATTTACTACTATTGAGAATCAGATAATAGTGAATTAACAGGATTCTATTTTCCACGTTGTAATTTTTTCAAATTTAACCAGGTCGTTTCTAGTAAACACTATAGTTCTATTTTCATCGTGTTGATGTAAAGACTGAA
Organism: Sycophila texana; assembly: GCA_035582955.1. Lineage (NCBI taxonomy): Eukaryota > Metazoa > Arthropoda > Insecta > Hymenoptera > Eurytomidae > Sycophila > Sycophila texana. Next base: position 1,582 of record JAWWEN010035479.1, on the reverse strand, counting down.
TTTCCAAGTATTGTTTATTATGAGAACTATATATATATATTAAGTCTCCAATTGGATAAAACTTCCAATTGAACGAGGGGTGACCACCAGCATCCCCATGTTCCATCCAGGTGTATACATGTCTCTTAAGTTTAAAAATGTGCATAAAATCGGGAGAATACATATATTCATCATACAAGGTATTCCTAATGTAGTAATTATCATTATGAGGTTCGATAGCCCAAAAACCTTGTTTATCTCTACCACCGAGAATCCAAGTGAATACTTTACGTCTATTTGAATATTTAAAGAATTGACTACTAGCATACAGGGGTTGCTTAAGATCAGAAGCAATTATACAAACTTGTTTTGAAAAAGCCAGATTTCTTACAGATTCTGGCAGAGCAGCTTTCAACTGTGCTGCTTCATCGGCAGCTTTAGTACTCAAATTCGTGTTTGCAAGATCTTTAAGAAGAAAAGCTAAAGTAACTACTGCTTCGTTATAATTTACATTATTTCTTCTTTTCAATTCGTTGAAAATAGCTGAGTATGCTGATATGGTCTCCTCCTTGTTCTCATGATTCGCTAAATTTCTAAGCCAGTCGTTCAAATTTATTTTATCGAAATCTTTACTCTTAATCTTTGAGATAATTGACTCGGTAAAACTGGAATTATTCTCTTTTTGGCCAGTTATAAAAGATATACTAACAAGCATTAACACTACTCCCAGGATCAAATTCATTTTGATAATCATTGTTGATCTAAGTAATTATTTTCGTAAAACAATTTTATAATAAATAAACTGCATACGATGTTATGTCTAAAAAGTAAAGGGAAAGTTAAAAAGCAGCTAAATTAGGTTAATTCAAATTGAAAAATTTTATACTCACTTCCTTCAACTGATGTATATTTTAGCAAGTGTCTAACTTATACTCGAATAATTATTGCGAATAGAACCTTCTCGTTTTTATACTCTTGGCACGTACTATGTGGTCGTAAGTATAAAATGATAAAATCGTTTGAACATATGGAATAGTGAAGACAGTATTGCTCACAAGTGTAGGTAATTGATAACGTTTAATTTTGAATGATTATACTTTAGAAAAAGTACGATATGAATGAAAATTTTATACAAATGGGGCAGGTGCTTTTATTATCAATTCACCTTGACTAAAAAATAAAGAAGTAAAGTTTGTATTTGAACTATTGTTTTTTATAATACATTAACGTGTTGTTTTTTTTTTAAACTTATGAAACGTGAGATGACACCACAGAAATATTGTAAACTTAGTTTACACTGTGTACTATTTAAAGTTGTGACGTACGTAAAATAAAATATTTTAAATTTTATTAAATTAAAAACTAAAAAATTGAAAACGGCACGTCGGGAAGGGATTCGTGTACTGGACTCGAATTTCTTCAAAAAATGCGTTCATTTACATAATAATAATAAATAATTTATTTATTAAATTAAAATACATATATAGATAATAATAATAATCCCTTGCTTAACCTTACCTTTTGGCGATTGCATTCTCCTTAAATGCGGAGTCTGATAGCTCACGTACGTCATGTATAAACGTACGCTTATCGCTAGTTAGAC
>JAWWEN010035468.1:0-14313 GCA_035582955.1 Sycophila texana | reverse complement strand
GTAGGTGTGCTTTCAAAATTTTTTTTTTATTTTTAATACCCCAGTTGTTTGTCTATTTCCGTAGAATCGCACATATACATGCACATATGTATCTTTGCGCGAGGCCGCTTTCTCCCTCGCGCGCAGCTGCCGCGTGTGGGAATCGCCGCGCCGGCGAACAATTACTCCGGTGTCTCGTTGTTTACCGACTCGCCGTCGCTTCTGGGACACCTCCGTGCCCTCCCTATAACCGGCTACCTATGCGAGCACGACCCGCTACGGCGATATAAGGCATTCGCGGGCGAAGCGCACGTGCGACTGGGGCGACGCGTACGTATATATACTTCTCCGCGAACAGCTGGTATACTATATAAACGCGCATCTCGCGCCCCATGCAGTGAGCGGCGAACGGCTATCAGCGCGATGATCTTTCGCGCGTTTTCAAGTGCGCGCGGGATTTGCTCTTTTCTAATTAACTTTCATGCGCAACCGTAATAATTGGACGTCGCTGGCGCGGATGAATATGAATTTTAAAAAGGCGCGGGGCGCACCGTTTAGCCCCCGCTTTCTAATTGTAACTAATGCGGGGAATAAAATTTCATTGGTTGTTAAGTGAATTCCGCGGGGAATAATAATGGAATATTGTTGTATTTTTCTTTTTTATTTGCTTCGCCGGTGTATAACGGTTGCACAATGGACGAAAATTAGGCTAATTGCTTTACTGTATGCCGATGCAGGTACGCGAATTTATTTTGTCGGGTGCACTTTGGGTGTACTTTTTTTACGAATTTAATTATTGGTATGATTTGAATGTCTTTTATTGCTTCGGTGTTAATGCAGGTTGTTCATAAATATCCGTGTTTTCATTAAAAGTGTAAAATTCAATAATAAATTTCGAGAGATCGTTATTGAAATTAAGCTAATAGTATTATACTTGCTTCGTTATGAGCACTTATTTTTGAGTGATCCATTTTACTTTGCAAATTTTACGATGATATGACCGACGCCTATATTTCTCATACTTTAATGCAGTAAAATTTTGTAGTTAAATATTAATATGAAATTTTAAGAAATATCTTGACGCTTTTTGTAAAATTAAATTATATTTTCTATCTTGATCTCATTCATGATTATAGTGTGAGTTTGCAAAAGATAAGTCAATATTTTACTACGCTTCTTATTATAAAATAACTGAATTAATATAAGTTAAAATATAAATTCGTGAATTACAAATTTGAATAATAAATTTAGAAAAATCATCGTTCAAATTAGGCTAATTATACTATTACTACTCGGATATGCGCGATTACTCTTGCGCTTCATTTTGCTCAATAAATTTTACGATGTTACGTCTCGAACTTTAATGTAGCAAAAATGATAGGAAAAAATGAAAATGAAACTTCAAGAAATACTTTATGTACATTATTAATATGAAATAATGAGGCTTATTAATAAATTATGATGCCGTACACGAAGGCACTTTATTTTCCCGGAATAAACATAAGTGAAAAGTTACATTCGATCTAATTAATTCTCGCCGCTTTGATACACGGCTCGGGCAAACCAACGCGGCAATCCGCAACCGCAATAATTTACCCGATCATTAACTAGCCTCTCATTGTTTCTTAATGCACTTTTTCATCCGCATTATATATATATATATACGCACACGACAAGTCCGATGGCCACTTTTTTGCCACTATCTCCGCGTCCTTATCTTTTGTTCGATCTCCTCTCTTTCTCTCTCTTTTTTTTCACCTCCCTTCCACCCTCCCTCGTTTACCGCGTGCCCGGCCGCTTGCTTTTCCATCCGCACGGCTGTTCTCGCGCCTTCCATCTTCGTCTCGTTCGCGCTGGGCAAACCTCGCTTTAATGACAACCGGGCGTGGTGCGCAAAATATATATACAAGCACACCCCTCTCGCTCGCTATCTTGCTCTCAGCGCGCGGATGATTTAAGTACTGCATCGCCGAATCCGCTCGATTGGCTGCGCGCCGCGCGGTGCCCGCGAGTCGATTACCGGAGAAAGTGATATAACAATAACGCGCCGTGGAGCGAGCGCGCGGGCGATTTATACGCGATATAACGAACACCTTCGCCGTTAGCACTTGTTGATAGCCTGCCTTTATGCGGGCGAAGACGATTGGCCCCGGAGATTAATGAGATTACACGCTGCATACGGGGGGAGGCTGGAGGGAAAAAATGCCCCGCGTCGAATTCCATTTGTACGAGGCGATGATAAAGTTGAGAAATGAAATTTCATCGAACGAAATTAAATGCGCGCACGCACGAATTATCCGCCGAGGCTTTCGTTATTTTCTACGTGTGGCGCGAATTATAAACTCGATTTTTGTAAGAATGCGCGGAGGTAATTTTTTTTTCAATAAGATTTACCGAAAAAAATCTATTTTTCAAATTATATACGAGGCGAATGGGACTGATACAGTCGCAGACGTTACGCACGGGTCATCAGAAGTTCACGTCGAATTGTAATAGGATATTCGTAAAATTTCTTCATTTGAAGACAAGGTACGTAAATTTCATATAATAGGTATCGTACGAAAATCAGAAGACGACATTTAGAAATATTCATCTGAACGATGATTTAAACTTTTAAAATCAATTCTTCGTATATAATTTATTCAGTAAAATTTAAGGTTTAGTTTGTAAAATTTGCATATACTTCTGTAAAAAGTGATGAAATGATTCGGTAAAAATTTTGATTCTTTTAATATAAACCGCTGATTAAATAAAATGACGAAAAACGGTTAAAAAAAATTGTTACTTTTTCTGTATCGTTGTGTAATAATCCGCATATGGCTCGGTAAATATTTATTTACTTGTATATTAATTTATTTATTAATTAGAATAATCACTTTCTAAATAAATTTGTGTAATATACATATAAGAAATCAACAAAAATTCTGGATAATTTTGCTTTCATATACATTTTAAAAGCACAAAGTTAATGAAATATTTAAATATTAATGGAAAAAAACTGAATTTTTTTAACTCGGGTCATGTTTACGGGTGTCGTATATGCAATTTTTACAGCAAATTCTCACCGTAAAGATCATGAAAAAAAAAAATAAATAAAAAATAAAACATTCTCAGTTTCTTCTGTTTCTTTTATACACAATTACTGTTTTATTTCGATATGCCCTCATTGACGCACGGCGGTGTAATACTTCATCGCTTTATAACACGCATATTTCTCAAGAAACCCCGTGATTGTGAATACGTAATTTTTCGCGTAAGGACAAACGAGCTTCCAGAAATGATTTCAAACTAAAATAAAAAAAAAAAAAGGAAATAAGGATAATTCCAATGTACACAATAAACATCGCCGCGCCGTATATTAAGACTCGCGGAACAAGGTGCAAAATATCTCGCGCCGGTAATTATTTAACATCCAGTACACGCGACGATGAATTCAACATCAATTATATTTATTGAAGATAATCATGATTTATGAAGCATTCACAGCTCAAAAGCGCGGCCCGAAGTGACGCACTCTCCGGTGGCGGGCATCGCGAAATTCCAGCCTCGCGGGTGAGCGCGCGCTGAAAGAGGAGAAAAAAAAGAGAGAGAAAGAGAGAGAATCCCGCATAGGAGGCAGAGAGAATCAGTGAGCGGCCTCGGGGAACACCCCGCGGATAAACCGGACGGATTACGAGGACTACCTCTTGGCCGACAAGGCTGCCAAGGGGGTGGGAGGATTTCCTGCGCGTCCGCGACGGCTAAACGCGTATTCATCGGCGCTGCGTCCCGCGACTGTATCTATCTCTCCGCTCGTCCGGTCGTTTGCTTTTTCCGCTTAATAACAGCCACTTGACGAGTGTGAAATAATTACCCGGTGAACGGCCGGGCAAACCAGTTTCCCGAGCTGCGCATCGACGGATTAGCATAAGTGATCGAGATGATTGGTGCGACGAATAAATCTCACCTTCGTCAGGCTCTTCGCTTTGCTATTACGCGCTTTAGCAAATGATAGAACGGTTTCTACGGCGCGCCGATGTTTCCTACACTTCTCACGTAATTTAGTCGCGGCCTTTTTTCTTTCGCGGATAGCGTATCGATATGTAAACTAGAGTAACTGATATGTTTAACGTTTCTGTTTTTGTTCTGTTGAATATATTTTCAAGTGGAGGATATAGCCAAGTAGTAATAATTTATAATAGAAAAACGTGAGGACACGTTAGTGCAAATATCTATATTCAAGATTCAATTAAATTGTTTTGACTATACAGTTTCCGTTTGATTTAATGCACTTAGAAATGAATAATTAATGACGTTTTTTCAACTGCAGTGAGATGGTGCTCACATCAATTAAGAGAATTAAGAAAATTGTTGTTAAAATTATCTTTTATGAATGAAAGTCTTTTTTTTTTGTCTATATGTATTAATAAAAATATAATTTAACAGTTAATTGTAAAAAGAGGTACTTTTATGATGTTTAAAATTTTTACGCTGGCAAGATACTAATATATGGATATGGACAAATAACATTTTGAAAAATCAATGACGCTTGCTTATATTTTGACAACTAGGAAATATTTATGGCATGAAGAATCCACAGATTTTTCAGTTAAGCGAAATTCTAATAGAAAATTCGGTTTACAGTCATGAAATATTAATATTATCAAAGTAACCTCCGGAAAACCGCTTTCCATAATTATCACATGTTAAAGCATTGAAACTTTGACGTTGAGTAACAATGAAATCACCTTATAATCGGAGAAAGTCTTAATTTTTTTTATTTATTTATTAATGAAATAATAAAATCAAATCAAATTTATGAGATTATTAAGAGAATTGTGAGTATTTTATTAATTAAATGTATTCGATTAGCTTCTTTTTACGACACCCAATGGTGTTAGTTTCTTACGTTTTCGATTAACTATATTAAAATTTTCTATTCTAAAGAGGTATAAATTACTCGTAAATAAATTAAATATAATAAAAAATAAAAATTAATATAAAATTTAAGATTAGTCATTACTTATAGTTATAGGCTACTATAACTACACTTTCATCATATTAGTCTACAAATAAAAAAAAAAAAATCACTTTATTTTTCTTCCAATTTCTCGTTAATCACTAAAAAATAAGTTAATATTTAAAATCATTTAAAACAGATGCTCAGAAGTACAACTGAATAGCCCGCGATCAACCGGCAAGGCTATAAGGGTTGGGTGGTCGCAGGTGCGCCGGTTGTTTAAAGACTCGTCCCCGGCAACTTAATAAACTGATAAGCGAGTTTTTGCCGGGCAACGACCTCTTTTTCTCCCCGTCGTCCCACCGTCGCCGCCTAGACCCCCTCCCTCCTCTCCTTCAACCCTTTTTGCGATCGGCGATTGTTCCTCCCGATCCGTTAACCTTTCCCTACACCCCCCCCCCCTCCCCCCACCTGCGCGGCCCTTATGCATAATGCACGCGTACGCGGAGATACCTGTGCGCGCGCTCGCCAGCTCCTCGCTAACACAACGAGGAAATTTACGATCTCGAGGTGTCCCGCGCAAGTCGCCCTCCCGTCCCACGGCGATTCCGCGTTTATCACTGTATGCCGCGCGCGCGCTCCCGTCCGTCTCCTTCTTCTTCCTCCTTTCATCTTCTCATCCCTTTTTCATCTCCTCTAACTTGGTTTTTATTAGAGATGCTAGGAACTCGACGGGACTCTGGATATTCGAGATTCCGCCGGTGTTTTTTTTTTTTTTTTTATCTGTTGGGTGAGGTTGGTTTTATGCATCCGGTGGATATACGTATATAAGTCGAATTGGGTCATGCTATTTTGAGGTTTGGACGGTACTTGTTAATTTGATTTGATCGTACTTTTTATTCGATTTGAATAAATTCCATTTAAAGACATTTATTCGTCATTAAAATCCAATGATAAAAATGTATGCCCCGTGTTGGAATTAATTTTAATGGTAAATGGGTTAATTTTTCAAATAATAATTGTAATTAATATCCTCATTTTATATAAAATAGTCATATGTTTAACATCCAAAATAAGATTATTGATATCGTAACTTGAACTTCGTAAATAAATTTTACCGCGTCGCATATTTCAATAAACTATCTTCGATAAAATCAATTTTCACTCTTAAAATCAACGACAGGAACAGTAAAATAAAAATAAAAATTTCAGGTAACTCCGCAAGCCACCCGTGACTCAAACGTTACGTATACATATAAAAAATGAAGACTCATCTATTGATTCATCATCCACTCCCGTGTTAAATCATCAATAATTCATGATAACAACTTGTAGAATCAGATCCACTAAAAAAAAAAAGAGAATGCAAATCTTTATATTGCCCCGGACGTAACAATAACAAACCGCAGCGAAACCGCCTAGTCCAAACATCATTATCTCAAGAAAGAACGGCGCAAAAATAACTCATAGGTTCACTCTCTCTTCTTCTTTCTTTTATTTTTAAAATTTTTTAAAGAACAACTAAGTTACCTTTCTATGAATAAAACAAGTACAAATTAAAGCCTCTTGCATAAAAATTTAACTTTTCTTTTTTGTTGCTTACTCAAACCGTTTTTGGTAGTTAGTTAACTTAAGTCTTTACAAGTTTCAAAAACTTTTATTTCTATTGGCATGCCTTCTTTGAATGGATTTTATTATACCACTTTTTTAATGTAATTTTACATTAAGAGAAATGTCTAGTAAAAATTACTATACTGTTTGAGAAAGTGGTCACAGACTGACATTATGAATAAAATTACTATTCTGTATAGTAAAGTTAGCCCGAGTTCAGTATTGTAATTTTATGACAAGTTTTACTATACAATATAGTAATTTTTTTACAATGCAAGTCTGTGACCACTTTCCCATAAAGTATAGTAATTTTTACTAGAAGTACAGTAATTTTTACAAGAAACTTCTCTCAGTCTATTGTATACTTTGGTGATAGCCTTCCAGGACCGCAGAGTCCTCGGTCAAACAATCTTCTTTCTCTCTCTTTCTCTCTCATCTCAGCATCAAAGAGAGAGAAAAAAGCAGGAGGAACTAAAATCCCCATCATTCGCCGGTGATAATAAAAAAAAAAAGGTGAGGAGGGCACGTGTCCGCGCGCGTAGGCGTGCGACTTGCTGAAACAGCGACGCGCCGCGCGCCTGGGAACGCTCTCCGCGGCATTAACGGTTTAATTACACGGCGACGACACCCACGGCGATTCATCATTCCCGGGGCTCTTTTCATCGATTGAAAATGCGCGACGCGGGACAAAAACGACGCCCGGGGAAGATTGACCGGGGGCTGAGCGCCGCGCGCACGGAAAATGATGCCTCCCCATCCGCTCGCTGTGTGTGTGTGTGTGTGTGTGTGTGCGCGCGCGCGTGTGTGCGTGTGTGTGCGTGTGTGTGCGTGGTGTGCGTGTGTGTGCGTGTGTGCACCTCGTCTGGATGAGCCGAGGAACTTTGCCGAGCAGGAAGTCCCCACGAGATTAATGAATCCGACGCTTTTTTTTTGTTTTTGTTTTTATCGCGTAGTTGGTTATTGGATATATTATAAGTAAATTAATAGTTTTTAGCTGATGGTTGTTGGTGAAAAAAAAACGGATAAGGAAATGTATGTAAATTTTGAAATCAATTTGCAAAGTTCACTGTGCACACGGTAGATGCTACTGACATAAACCTCGTTTATTTTGATTTTTATTCTTGATTATTTACTGGAGTATAATTTTGAAATTGTTAGCAGCGACTGGGATTGATCGAAGTTTAATTAATTATTTATTTTGAAACTCGATTAATAATTGTAATGTACGCAGAAATATTTTAAATGATATTTCATTTTTTATATTTTATCCGGTTTATTATTGTATCGATTTATAAGTAAAGTTCAATCATTAATTATGTAATATCCATTTTCACAAAAATTTAATGAACAACAAGCTTGTCCATTTAACTAAATGAAAAAATTTAATGTTTTAGTAAAATTAGTTAATGGATTTTACGTAATATTTTTTTTTTTTTTTTAATAACTCATTGATAGAATTCCATTTAAGTATTCGACGAATATTTTTTATATTATAATCTTTTTACATATTTAATATTATAATTATCTTTTTAATCTTCTTATACATTTTTAATATTACTTTAAAAGGTTTTTCAAAATTTCATATAACTGTCTCCCCAGTTTTACAATTTCAACATAGGATTATTAATTCCATATATAGCTCTAAGTAAGAATAAATCAATAAAAAAAAAAATAAATAAATTTTATATTAAAAAAAAAAAAAATAAAATTTAATAATCATAAGTTACAATCTAAATCATCCAATAACTTCTGTTCTATTAAAACACCGCCGCGTGTGAACAACGTATCAGTGTAATAATACCCTCACGAACTCCTTAACGTCTCTTAATAAGGCCGTTAAGCAAACAAAGAATCATTAGGAACGGCTGATCCTCGAAAAGGAAAAAATCCTCCTCGGCCGGCCGGAATGAGGGTCAAGTGTGCGCTAGATATATCAGCCGAGGTGTGCAGCGCACTCAGTCGATTGCACCATCGCAAGTGTCTCCTAAGTCCCGACTACCTCTTAATTCTTCTCCATATGACGGCTCGCCTCCCCGCAATATTATTGTTTGCCCAGAGACACGGATATACCATCTCCCGCCGACCCCCTCAGGCAGAGGCAGACGCAATCCAGAGAAGCTCGAGAAGCGAAGGAGATTAGGAGTCGGAGATACACACACGGCCATTGAAGCATAGCCGTCAGGAGGGGACGTGACTCCGCGAGACGCGAGATTCCAGTGTGAAGAGATTCGGTCCGGCTCGGCAAACAACGCGACCTTTCTTCGCGCCGCGGCCTGCGCCTATACCGTTCCGTGGAGGCTCCTTCTCCCTCTCCTCGTCCCCCCATCCATCTCTTTCTCTCTGCCTCCTCGGCGATTTTTCGCGCGAGGAAAAAGGGACTTCGCTATCGTCAATGCCAGTCCCGCGGCGCACGCAAATGGGACGCGGCCGGGGCTTTTCACCTCGCATCCTTAACGGAACCTTCCCGCGTTCCTCGATAAATCCCGCGAGGGGGGAAGGGACGGGGCAGAGTCCCTCCGCGGCGAGAGAATCCTTCCGCGCGCGGGGGAACGAGGAAGCGCGCGCGACCGGCACCTATGCGCCTATCTCTCTCTCTCTCTCTCTCTGCCCGCGCCCGGGCTTCGACTTTTTTTTCCTCATTTTTTTTTTATTTTTCTCTTCCTCTCTCTCTTTCTCTCCGAGCGGAGCTCTCCCTTGAGTCATCGGGGCTCGAACGGCGCGGTTGTTAGTCTTTTCCGGGGCCCCCCCTCGATCCGAGACGGTTATCGTATAGCGCCGCGCTCGGCGCGCGGAATCGCGACGGACGCCGTGTTTGCAGGCGCGCGCGCGCGGCTTAGTACCCCCGAAGATTCGTGCCGAGCGATAGGCCCGGGAAATTTCTTTTTAACTGTTCGAGCCGGGCTTATAATACGCCGCCGCCGCGGTAAATACGATGGATTAGCCGCGATAAGGAAGGTAAATACTCGCGGGCTCGTTCGGCGAATACTTGCCGAGGAGCCGAGGCTCTCTTTTACTTCATTGTGCCGCGCGGGATTCTTCGGGAAAATTATTCAAGTTTTTGTGCACTCGGAGTTCGCGCGGCCCCCTCTTGACTGATGGAATGGCCTTTCCAAGTGCCGCGGAGATATGCGCTGGTAGTACGGTCATTTTCATTTTTCTCTTTTTATTTTATCTTTTTTATTTTTTAGAGGGATAAGTAGATTCTTAATTTGGCGCGGTGCATGTCTGACCGGACCTGGTTTTTATCTACTGTGACGTACTTTAAAGTACGAAAATTTGAGAGACCGATAATTTATTTTCAGTTTTCGCCTGTCGAACTATAGGCGAATGTTAAATTTTAACAATTTTAAACTTTTAACGTAGGTATCGTCGAGAAGTGCATAGGCGAAATTTATCAATTGATCAATTTTGTCAATTCTTGACTCTAGCAATAATTAATAGACCATCGAAGTTTCAAGCTGCAGTATAAATTGAGCAACTTTGTAGCGAGTGCTTTAATAATTAATGGGTTGCCGGAATGAGTTCGAAAAGCATATTACACAAAGTTTTTGACTTACAAATGAAAATTGAAACGGAAAAAAATAAACTCTTTTTTTTGTTGCAATGACACGGACAGTCTAAATTTTAACTATACTCGCAAACGGAAAAAGCCGCAGAAGCACGGAATACTCGTCGAAATTATTAAAAGTCAGATAGCGTTTCAAATTTATCGACCTAATTGAATCGCCCCGCTCGAAATTCACTTATTCCCCCGGTTTTCGGACTGACGCATGTCGCGCACCGAAACGTTACCTCGTTACTCTCAATCAGATTGTTCACAGAAAAATAAAGCAGAAAAAAAGGACAAACAAAATTTCCAATTCTAAACTTTCCACTTAAACGGGAAATTCAATTAGAAATCGTATAACGTCCAAAACGTTACACTGCAAATAAAAAAAAAAAATATCTCCCGTGCAATATTAACCTTAAAGAATCGTTTATTTCCACTCTCGCGCTTCCAATTACTCCTCGAATTCTGGAAAATTAAATCAGCGCCGGCGCTTCGAATTTCGCCACTAAAAAAAAAGGTAAATCACGGACAGCCGCCCCCCGAGTGGGAAATTAAAATTTTAAAATTCCGTTAGCCAGTGCACATTTATACCCTCGGCGAAATGCAGTGCAGTATATGCAGTGCGCCGGGACCCACCCCCCGTCGGGGCGAGCTTCCATTTAAATTAGCCGCGGTGGCAGTTAGCCAATGAAGAGGGAGGTGCATTAATGGCGGTCATTACGGAGGGGGTCGCCGGAGAGCCCCGGCATAATCCTCCGCTAATCGACGCGCGGACGGACGTACGGGTCCGCGCGCCGACTGACAATAACGCGTAAACGCGGCGACCGCCGGATCACTGATTCATTCTCATTTAATTGTCGGCGCGAGCGGAGCGGCTTTCGGAACGATAATTTATCGGGGCGACCTTTCGGAGGGACGCGCGCGCGCGCGCCACTATCAAGAGCGCATCATTCGCGCGGGACTTGATGACGTGCGCGCGTGCACCAGCTGCCGAGCGAGCGGCCCGCGCTGCAATGAATTTTGACGAGGGATTTGCTTGAAATACTCGTTTCAATTTGCCCCGGTGCGGCGTAGCGTGAGCTGCGCTTAAGAGCCGGCGAGGATCGAGTGAATTTTCTTCGCGCTCGTTCGCCGCGCGCGAATTGATTTTCGGGAGATACGAGTTCACGAGCCGACGAACTGGTGGATATAGCTGCGGGTTTCACGGTGGTAAATTTGAAAACACGATTTTAGCGATTACAGCGAGTCACTTCGAAATTCAGATAACTAGATCTTTTAGTGGTTTTTACTGTGATTACACGTTTATTTATTTATTTATTTATTTATGGAAATTAACATTAATGCAATGATATTACAATATTTTAATGTACTAAATACTATTTAATTACTAATTCTAAAATTTATTCTATAAATTATTTTATAAAATTTATTCTAAATTTATTTAATATTTTTTATAATTGTCTAGGATTAAATTAATGAATGATATCTAATTTCAATTAAAAGGCTTTTACTTGAAATAGAGAAAATTCGAAAAATGATAAGTCTAACCCTCTAAAAATGAATAAGTGAAATTTCACTATAGAATAAGTGAATAGTCACGTATTTCACGTTAAATATCTTCCACTTATTGCAGAAAGTGGAAGATTTTTCACGTAAAATAAGTAACTATTCACTTATTTTCGTCAAATTTCACTTATTTATTTTTACAGAGTAAAGAAATTTATTCGTGTGTGATTTACAAAACATACATGGATAAATTTCCTTTAATCTATATGTATAAATTTTACTATTAATTACTTTTAGATTTAAATAGTTTTTCTAAAAATAAGACTACATAAAAATTTCAATTTACTGTATTATAGTCACCTTATCCTATACTATTTCTTAAAATAATCCAATTTAATCGTTTAACATTGTACAACCGTGAAGCAAGACCTACGCTGTCCAATAAGCATATTAATTGTAACGGTTTTTGGAAAAAATAAACTTCAATAAAACTGTAGATATAGTCACATTTAATAATTATTTTTTTAAACACAAAAAAGGCAATATATTTGGATCTACAGCGCTAAAAATTCATTTTTTCTAAAACTTTGTATTAGATTATTTCGTGATAACTCATTAAATTAAATTACAACGCGCATTTCATACTTGAAAATTCTATCAATAAATAAAATTAAAGAATAAAATAATATATGTTTTAATATTGTTGTTTGGTAGGTTATCCCTAGCAGAAAAAAAAAACTACAATGAGGACAAAAAGTTCCTGGTATGAACGAAAAATTTGTAACCTACCAATATTCCTACAAGAATTCCTGTAATAATAATTAAGTTAGTAATTATTTTAATTATAATTAAGTATACGATTATAGTTTTTTCTATTATGAATGTATTATTAACAAAAAATCGTCTCCTTGCACATGACACTTCCAGAACTAATCAAAACCTCCAATTAACAAAACGTCCAATTAATCAAACACCAGTCAAGATGAAGAAAAGTAAAAAGTAAAGTCGTAAGTAGCCGAAATAACGTACCCCATCCGCATGGTTTAAAAGAAAAAACGAGTTCGCGCAAAAGCATGATTACGCCCGAACAGGTTCCTCGCTTACTCCGCGCAAGATAAGCGGGGTCGGCATTCGGATCAGGATATCGCCCGACCTGTTCTCTCGGACTGCGACACGCGTAACCCGCTCCCACATACGAATCATCCTGGGAGTCCCTCTACACCGTATGTACCGTATATACAAAGTCCACATCGCTCTCTGCGGTGACCGGACAAAAACAGATGAAAATCTCTCTAAATTTTATCCAATTGTGAATTTTCACTGTTTTTTAGTCAAAAGTATGTGACTCCCTGGTAAGGAATTGCCAATGAATTCTGCTCAGAATAAAATAAAAAAAAAATAAATAATATCCTTCACGAGACTCTTAAAGGGTTAAGGCAAGATCTTATTTTCCTTCACAATCTCCTAAAAATTTAATAGTATATATTACAACACTTGTACGATATTTTATAGTGCGAGTGCTGAAAAGCGCCTTTCAAAGTTCGCATTTTGAGGTTAGGAGTGCGTAAAATGCGCGTTTTAGACACTGAGTACTATAAACAAACGTTTATGATATCAATACTCCCAACATATTAAAATTTCAGAAGGTCTAGCTTCACCGAAAGTGAGATACTCACGCCTAAAGTTATAACTTTTAACAAGAATATTTAATAATATAAATACAAAGTGCATGTGACCCCACGTAGGGTTTTTCTCGACAGATCCGTTCGCTGGAATCTGCCGATATTTGAAAATTCTGAGTAAATCCTACCGAGAACTAAGCTGGCAAGGTTTCTTTACCAAGGCCGCTTTGAAATTCAGTGGGATTTCACTGGAATAAATTTAGAGGGAAGAAATAAAAAAGGAGGCCGCGGATAAAATGCGACGCGTGCGCGCGAGTTCTCACGACGAGTTTCCGGTCCGCTCCTCGCGGTCACCTTCCTCGCAACACCTACTTCACCTGCGCCGATTAACCTTCCGACCCGACCGGTCCCGGGGCCAGTTCGCCTTCGCCCGGCACTTGGTTTCTCAAGAGAGCGTTACACTTGTAATTACCGCGGACAGCCGCAGGGAGGGGGGAGGGGGGCAAACCGGGTGGAGGATATAGGAATTTCACACCGCGACGTCTTCGGCGGACGCGACGGGTGTACTGTTATTCCGGCGACGATTATATGTACAAGAATACTTCGGCTGAATAATAATCACGGGGCTTTTATGTACATCTAATTAGCAACGCGTGCGCGGCCTTCGAACTGCGAGGGAAGCGAACAACACCTCGGGGATTTTCCTAATCAGTCATTTTCACGCGGATATTTGCTGGGATAAGAGCCTTTCGACGTCAGAGGGCTTATTAAGCTTTTACACACAGTTGTGAAATAATTGCGTGCGGTTAGAGTAACTGTTCTGTTTTTGTTTGCTTAAAAAAAAAAAAATAATAAAATAAAAATACTGTAATATATAGTAAAATAATAGTAAAATCTTCTCTGCTTTATGATTTTTAAATGTTTTAGCAAGTTTTGTTGCATGAATTAAAGTAATAGATCTAATTCCAAATTTTACACATTTATTTAATAAAAGTAAAATGCTAAAAAAAATACAAAAAAAATCTAATATAAGGTACCTGTGCCTAATATGGGCATGCGCCTAATATGACCATGTTCTGGTATTTCGAATTGACCCGCGCTACAGC
>JAWWEN010035457.1:0-14314 GCA_035582955.1 Sycophila texana | reverse complement strand
GGGACACCTAAGGAACCGGGAAAAACTTGTCCCGTAGGTGTGCTTTCAAAAATTTTTTTTTTATTTTTAATACCCCACTTGTTTGTCTAAGTCCGTAAAATCGCACATATATAGATTCGAATTAGATTTTAATAATAAATTTGATCGATGTAATACATTTACAATACATTTACAAGTATTTTAATGAGAATCGATTTAAAATATCCTTGCAATTCTATGCGTACATGCGACTGACCAAATATTATAACTTTTTTTAACTGAATAAATAAAATGTGTAATCGAACGAAACCGAAATGAAATTTAATCAACAAAAAAATTCGCAAAATCCTTTCGTTTAGTAAACGTATTTTTTCGTTTCCACTGCTAAGCAAATTCAATCTCGTTCTCAAATAGAAGTAATACCACTTGCGGTTAAGTAGATAGCACTCGTATTTGGTCAGCCACTATACTAGACCGGGAAGTTTTCCACTCGATATTCCTTGCTGTTAAAGATGCTGACTTTAGCACCGCTGGTATCGAAAAAGTACATAAATAACACAAATTTAATTTCATTGGAAACTTGTGTATTTTTAATTATTACTAACCAATTCCACTTTAAACGTAAACTTCTTAAATATTGGAAAGTAGAATATTGATTTATACTGTTAAGCTAACTTTCCCACTCAACGCAATTAAGTTTTTTATTTTCTTATACGTAAGCAAATCCTCTTAACTTAAAACTACAATTACCCCGACTTAAAAAATTGTCTTTGACATCAATACAACATTAAAAATTAAAATCTGTAATCACAAAATATGTGTTTAGAAGAAAATTGACATTTCACTTATACTTTTATAACACATTATAGTTACAGTGTATTTTTTTTAATACACATTACCTGTGTCTTTTTTTTGCTTCATGCAAACATTTTACATAAAATACAAAATTATTAAGCGTGTTGCATTATTAATATATACCTAAAGTATCCACTACTTTCATCTCCTTTTTTCATCACATCACAAATGTAAACTTGAAAGCTCGAAAGCCTGAAAGCTTATAATGTGCGCGCATTAATATACACATCGAAACTGCTCTTTTTTTACGATGAAATTTACATCTGTCACCGGTAATAAAAAAATCGAAGCACACCTAATCAGTAGAACAATTCCGAATTTGGGAGTACGGGAAATCGAGCGCTCTGCGCCCGGCTTGTCCGGTCAAGCTTCCTTGGTAGGCGATTTCGCACGGACCGAATAAACAATGGGAAATCGATAATGCGCACGTGGTACGCGGGGTCATCCTGGATCCCGCTGAAAGTTGAGCGGAGCGAGGCGGCCGGCTGCACGGAATTGACACTTTTTGTTCGCGACGTATATGCACTGAAAATTGATTGCGCCGCTCATGGGCGCCGAAGAGGAGCGGAAACGTCGTCCTGGTTTTATCCCGCGGTCATTGTTTTGCGGCGCGAGCCACGCGGAATTGCGGATGCGTTTTAATCAACGGGAGCTCGGTGATTAATCGAAAATTAAGAACGAATTCGCCTGTAATCCCATGAATGTAAGCCATTGAACGAGCATTGGGAAAAGGGTACTTCGGTGAGTATTTTTAAATGATTTTAAACGATTTTAATTGGGCCGTACGATTGGGAAATTTGAATAGAAAATAGGAGAAGGATTGATCATATTCTCGCGAAATATAATAATAATCTATAAAACTGATAAAAAACATAAAGAATTCTAAAATAATTAGTGTATTTCCGTAAGTACATCAAAATGTATCTCTCTTACTACCTCATATGACATGTCCCATTCATATCTCGATATTTCTATTTATTTATCTGAAATGTCAGCTCATCCTTTTTTTCAACTTTTCGTTGACATCCTTTTTAATTTTATTTTTATAAATATAAAAATAATCTATGAAATTTTGCATTTTTTCTACTTTCATTCGCTTAGAATAAATGAATAAAATGGAACCACCCACTATTAAAGCCCGAAACAAATTGACGTTTCTGACTCCCGGATTAACATTCAATCGACTGTTAACAATTTTTAATAATTTTTCATTCGCAGAAAAGTTAATCCAAAAATACCCTTCATGATTAGTACGCGATATTTTCCCTTTCCTCGCGATAACTGCCTACACCTGCTGCCGCGCGAACCCCGTACACTATTAATGTTTCGAGCGTCGTACCAAGGGGCAATATTTATTTCGATCCCAATCGCAACGGAAAATGGCGCGTTATGAAAATTTCCGCCATAAAAGCCCAGCTTCGTTTCGTTGCCGCGTTTCTCCGTTAACGCCGGAGGCCCCGCGTTCGCTCGTGATGATGCAAAAATTTACGTATGTCGAACCTAATAGAAAGCGTGGGCGTGTCCGTCCCACGACGTTTGAGTTACGATTACGAGCGAGCCATCAAAACGCGAAGAATGCCAAAGGCTCGCGAGCACTCCCGGCGGCCCCGTGCGAATGTTTACGAGAGCCGTAATGCTGAAATTGCCATTAAAATTGATTTTTATTCTATACTGTTATTTTCTAATGACGCGTGGGGCTATAAAGTTTTGCTGCTGCATTTCGCCCTCAAAATTGTTACGCTAAGGCCTCGAACAATCGTCGTCGTTTCCCCGAGCGACTTAGTTTCCTTTTATCGCTTTTGCATTAGCCAAGTAGACGAAGAGAGGGAGAGGGATAAAAAAAAAATTAGCGGCATTTTTAAAACCGACCTCTCCGTAATTACTCGTTGCACTCCGCATTTGCATAAAGTTTATGCTCGTCAGAGCTAATTTTGTACACTTCATGTTTATTTTATGAAATCCATACTCGAAAAGAAGCCGAGGGCGAGTGCAGTCGCAAGCGTTCGGGGCGTTTTGCGAGCGAAAGATTTTTTACCACTCCTGAAACAAATTTAATTAAAAATCATCCCCCTTTACGGCGAAACAGAGCGTACGGAAGGAAGAAACGGGCGCCGGTTGATCGATCCGCAAAAATAAATCCTTCGCCGCTACTTTACTGTGGGCGCCCGTTAAAACCTCAGACGAGCTGCAGCGTATATAGCGCACGGAAAAAAATGCATATTTAACGAAAAGAGTTGCGGGCTCGATGCACCTATTTTACACTCGACTGATTGGGATCCCACGGCGCCGAGCGAGAGAAGAGGCGGGTATTTGAAATTGCAACGTTGTACCACTACCCAGGACTAATTACCCCAGTCCACTTCAAGCCACTTGACACGCGCTCTTTTGCCTCTTTTTTTCTGCTCCTTGACGGAGTATCTTTTCAGAGGGACTGCTGTGTTATTAAAAGAGAGCGCAGTGTCTAGTGGTTTTGCGCTTGTATCTCTCCTGCTGTGCTCTTTATGAAGAGAAATTTTGCGCTCTCTTTTCTATTTTGTAAGTGGACGTTTGAATTTATTGTATAAATTCATTGTTCACAGATATAATAATTATTGATATCTCGCCGGACATTCTTTTAAATTTATTCATTTTGTTTCGTTGATCAATGTCTTTACGCTATTTTATATTATCGATGAACAGATTTTCATTAAACATTGAATGGAACCGAAGCGTTAAAAATACCATTAAATTTGCATGTATACCTTTAAAGGAAACTCAGAGAAGCTGAAAATAACCGAATATAAAAGGAGAGTAAAAGAGAGAGAGAGAGAGACAGAGACAGAGAAACAGCAAAGACATGAATGGACCTGGCTTGGCGATCTCTGCGTATTTATATACAGCTGATATATGCATTATGTATAAGCCAGTTATCTGCATGTTCAGACGAAAGCGAGAGAGAGCGACGGAGAGAGAGAGAGGGAGAGAGAAGAGGACAGAGACAGAAGGAGAAGCATATCCGTTCAATGACTGGCATTAGCCAATTCGCTAATCTAGAATATATCTGCCTTGAATCAGCGTAGGGTTTGACACCCACGCAAATTGACACCAGCTGCGACAGGTCTCATTGACGTCTATCAATATTATCAATTCAGCCGAGATTCGAACAATTTTAGCCGATCATGATCTTCTCTTTATCACTGCTACAATAGAATAGTTTTACTATGAATTGCAGTATTCACAAATATAGAAAAAAATGCCCTTTTTTAGGAAAGTTTATTCTATGTTTTTTTTTTCACATTATGTCTCTCCGAACTGAACCGTTAAGCGGTTAAGTTTGAAGAATTTTTACTCGCAAAAGAAAACAATGAAATACTTTTGTTTTTTTAGCCGAACGAACGTACAAGTTACTTGCTAGTGAAACGAGTGTCTGTTAAACTTAAAAAATGAGTATACTACTATCTGATTTTGTTCTTCGGGTCGAAAAAAAGACCCCTTGAAAGGTAGTAATTTTAAGAACGCACTTTACAGCCTCATTCCAGGCGTTCAAATAAAAAAGAAAACCATTTAAACCATTTAAACAATTTAATCAATTCTGTAGGAGCCTTCAAGAATGCACTGTGGTTCCTCATTAATTAAATTTTAGTTTCTTATTTTGTATGCTTTATTCTTATTTTGGGCTGTTTGACCCATCTGATGAGTTAAATAAATAATGAAATAAATAATCCTACTTTATTTTTAAATTATTTACGGTGCAATAGTAAAAAGTTACTTAACGCGCGAACGTTATTTATTTTAATATTAAATCACGAGCCAGCGAAAGGTATTTTTACAAATACACGAATTCGTAACGTGTACATCTCCCATAAATATGTATGGTTTATGTAAATAAACGGATTTACATAAGCGTTTTAATATCGCTTTAATGATATTCCGATAAACTGCCTCCGCAATCCCTCAGAAAACCGACAATATGCTGCCTCTGGAAAAAGAAAGCTACCCGCCAAGAAAGCCCTCGCAACTTTTTCCGCGAGCCTTATAGCACGTTTCGGCAAGATCGCTAATGGCAGCTTACGGTCTCTTCGTAAATACGGCGCACACTGATGGCCGTAGCAATTACTGTCGCATGGCTGTGGATCACACACGCGCACGCGGAGTCCCGATAAATTCACCTGGTGTTCACGCACATGCGGCTGACACTTGAAGCTCCCGCGCTGAGTGCGCGGGACGGACGAAAATGCACCAGAAAAGGGAAGGAGGCGAAAGTTATAGTTGGGCGGTCGGACGAACGAGGGACAAACGAGTGAAATTCGGTGGCGCTGTAGCAGAGCGGACAGGTTGCGTTTTAGCGCTTCACGGGGAGGGTCCGGTTTACGCGTTTCCATGGGCGAGATTCGTTTTAGATTAGTTCGTTCTTTTAGGGAGAATCGAGCTTTCGCTGGTTAAATGGAGGGCCGACCCACGCAAACAAATGCGGCTACGTGTATCTTCGAATTTACGGTGAAAAGTGTATCCGAACTGTAAGCGGAAGAATCAACGCGTCCGGTTAGACCTGCCGCGCTGCTGCAGAATGCGTAGCTCGTTTATTATGTGCTGAGATACTTTGTTAGTCTTTACGGGCTTTGAGGGTTCTACAATATACTCCGGACAAATTTTCTTTTTAACTCTATACTGGATATGAATAGTGACATTTACGAGCACCACGAGTGAATATCTATGTCGCTTATCTGATAAGTGGATGAGTTACAGCATCAAATAAATGCATGTAGTTGAATTTCACTTATTTATATGAACAGAGGTAGTAAATCAATTTTAGTAAGTAGTTTTTTCATCTAAAAAAAAAATTTAGCATAGTGAAACTGTAAAACTTAAGTTTTTATTCCCATATCGTGGAATATTTAGATTTATATTAAACTTTATTTACTGAAAAATTTTATCAAGATGAAGTTTTAAATGTTAATATGTTTTTTTTTTTGTAATAGTTTAATGTAAGGGCCATTTTTATACCATTAAATAACACTAACATCTGTTGAAGTCAGTTTTGAGAAAACTAAAATGTGTAGGTCCAGAGAAGCAGAGTTTTTTCGCCTGATTTACTGACTCATATAAAAAGTTGTAAAACTTTATCTTAAAGACGACGTTCGTGAAGGTAACTAACTTTTCAAGTGAACAATTATTTCGCTCGGTCACCGCTTTTTTCACCCTTCGTTCCTATAGTTCAAACTTCTTTTTTCAGGCGTAACAATTGCCTGCAGCTTTTTCACGACAGTAAACTTTCGCACTGGAAATACTAAAAAAAAATTCCCTTACAAGTTTTAAAACAAGATACTAAAACAACTACGACATTTTTTTTTTAATTCTATTTTTGTTTGCGTCTACACGTAATACAGAATTTACATAAAATACATATTTCTTATTAAAAGTTCTGAATAATTTATTATGAAGTAATATTTAATGAAATCAAATAAGAAATAATGATGTAATGAAGTGTCTCCTTTGAAAATAGATATATTTCAGTTGTATGCAAAATATTTTTAGATTCAAGTCACATTGAGGAGGTAAAGTACTCGAATTTTTTACTTTAAGAGGAAATACATTATTTGCAATTCTATAATATATCAAGAGCGTTCAATTTGTATTACCGTGGACGGGAAGAAAAGAGCCGATCGACAATGGGGCACAGTGCTGACTAGGCATTTCTTCATCGTTATTGACCCTCCAAACTTTTGTGCGAAGATGCCTATAAACTTAACCGTCATAAACTTTCTTGAGCTCTTAACCGCTTTATTTTCACGTATTTAAACAGTTCTTTATATCAAAATAATAGAAAATTTTACGAATATTCTGTATTTCATCGAAATATACAGTCGTTACACTGGAAACTCAACCGTTATAAACATTCGTGATCTTTTACACCTGCAATTCTCACATATTTAAGCAATTATAACGCAAAATATACACACTGAAATTCATGTACAACACAAGATAAATACAATATCATCAATAAAAACAATCAATTTTCTACATCTGGTTCGTCTGGTTTAATACAAAGTACATAGCAAAGCAAAAGCAGTAACTGATCCTCATAATGCTAAATCCAATTAAGTAGCTCAAGTATCAGCCGTAATTGTCCAGCAACTACGTAATCTCTTATACGCAGTTTCACTTTACCGACTGTCCAGCTTACGCGGACAATACCTTTACGAGAAAAGCTTTTTAAAATAAAGGAATTTTCTGCGGAGTTACTAATTTTCAAACAGCCAAATGGAATTTTAAAATTGTATTCAGGTTTATCTTTACTGTAACAATGGATTTAAATAAAAAATGTAGATTTTAATTTTAAATGTTATAAAAGCTGTAACATACATGTGATGAGTATGGAGTTATGTTTATACATAAATATAATCAATATTCTAAAACTCTTTCTCTTGCTAATACCTGTGCTGAATATACACAGTCTGGAATTTTGCCTCTTCTTCTTCTGGGCTATCCAATAACGTCAATATTCTACCCACAATATGAAAAATAGCCTTCCGTCAGCATACGTGATGGAAACTCTCATAAACGTTTTTCAGCCAGAATTTTGACTATCAATAATTTATTTGCATGTATTAACTTGACTAGAAAAATTACTCTTTAAAAAAAAGTCTTTGTTCACGGCATTTTAATTTTGGGATTTAAAGGCCTTTTCAAAATAACGACTTTACAGAGAAATTTTTAAAGCTCTGTGTATTTTAATTTTTACCAATCATTTCACTTAATCCCGAGATAGCTAAAAATATAGAGAATTATTCCAGAAAAGATATGTGTGCATATTTTTCTCTTTTTTTATATTCAAAACAATTTTTTAGTATTAAAAGCTACAATTTAAATATACTAAATGCTTGAATGTGTTTTTTTGTTACCAAAAAACAACTTTAAATACGTGCGATTAATATCCTCTGATTAGCGGATTAATCTCGTTAGTGGATGTTCATTTGTCGCCGAACGGGACTCTCTAATCCCTCTTAAAGTCAACAGGTTCAATGAGTTAAATGGCAGTCGTACTAAATAAGCAAGAACAATTCCTAAACAAATAATTTGAATAGTACTATACTATTTTAATAAAGTTGTTTATACTAACAACTTTAGCACCTACATAATTGTTAAACATTGTTTTGCAAACCCAAACTTTCAAGTAGATCAGAGAGTGTAAACTTCATTAGGTATTAATTTAACGTGAACAAGTTTGCCTCCAAAAGCCAGCCCCGCGCGCGAACGAAATTTTAGTGAAAGCGACAGTCTAGGCGAGAGCCTAAAAAAACATTCTGAAAAACACCGCGCCAATTAGTACGTCCTCCGCAATGAAGTGCCGGAATAGAGTCGATTTACTCGAGCCTGGGCCGAGGCCTCAAGCCGTCGCCAGATAATCGCGGCTGACGCAGCAGCGCTGGCGCGCAGTCTCTGAGTGTCGGGAATTACGGGCAGATTACGCCCATGCAGCTCTCGAGCCCCGGCGTTTCATCTGACTCGACTCACCCTCACCTGCAACCCCCATTTGGCGTTGTGATTTCCGGTCGCGCGTACACTCGCTAATTCCAGCGACGTCGTCGTTGACGTCACATCGGTGCTGGATTTGAACGTTTACACCGGGACTCCCGCGGGCGACTAATGGCTTGCTGCCTTCTCCTCGCGCACACATTATGAATGACTCGAATGAAGAAGGTTACACTTACGATGCTCAAATCTTAATGAACGCTTGAGCAATCGCAGGAGTAGTCACGAAGTCCCATGCGAGTGCCATGTATTTTATTAATGAACGTTTGGCGCTAGAGATACCGGCCATTAATTCTCCAAAATTTTATGTTTTCCTTTAAAATGCTGTAATTGAAAATAAATCAAGGGTGTCTTTTTCAGAGGTGAAGATTTATTTGAGATTTTTTTTTTAATCTGAAAACAGTCCGGAGAAGATTTCCCAAGAGCATGCTTTCACGAAAATACAATTAAAAACTGTATAATCGGTAACTCATGTTACTTAAAAGGAATAAATGCTCAGTTTTATAATCGACCTTCAACAACTATCATTTTATTATGTCGATTAATAAGTATATTACCTTTAGTTTGATGCCAAAATAAACTAAAATTCTCTTTACAAAACTATTGAACTTATTTAACCAAACATTTCGTTTAGTCAATTTAACTCGATTAATTTTTTAACTAAAAATTTTGTTCATTCAACAAAATATTTATAAGTTAAATCAATAAAATAATTTTGTAAGAGGTATTCAACCAAATTGTTAGTTGAATCGGCAAAATTTTTTGCAGTGTACTTCTAAAGTCTCAGTGTATCATTAAAGCTGTATACATTTTAGCGAAAAACGGCCAAGTTTTTACAGTGATACACCAGATGCAAAAAGATCAAGTCTTGGAGATATTCTATCCCGTCTGCTTCTTTGAGAATTCAATTACTCGCGAACAGCGATACCGTCGATCTCTGTAAAAACATACGGGCTGGCCCACGCTCATTGTGCACAAAGAGAGGGAAGGTGGGGAGGGTCCTGAAAAAGGCCGAGACGTCTGTTCCGTGGAAAGGACTTTGCCGGCTCGCCCGGATGCAGGAACAAAGGCGACTCGGGTTAATACGCCTATTGAAGTCACGAACGACGCCCGCCCGAGTTTTGATCGAGTCCAAAACTTCAGAATGCGTTTTACCACCTCGTCTGTTTTCCATTCACTATCTAAGAAATTATGAGCGCCATCGACTACTGGCTATTAAGAATTCACTATAGGCATTATTTTGACATAATTTTTAGGTCTATCTGGGTAGAAATAAATTCATATTATGTAACGTGTGAAATTAAGGAAATTTTTTGTGTCATCATTATTTAGTAATAAATGGTCTTGCACTCTAATTCACTTCATCTTAATATTTTTTTTTATTTTCATCTACAGCATTTTCAAGATCTACTTATTTAAAAACTGATGAAAGAAGTACAATACAATTTATAATTTCAACTGAGCCTTTTACCCTTGGAAGTATATAACATACTATTTTCTTCTGAAGCTACTGCCCTAATTCGAAGGAGATTGGTTCAGTAATTTTTAAATTTTTCCATAAATAATTAAACGTTTCCCATCTGTCTGATATTTGTTCCCGACAAAATCAGGAATTTACCGACGAAAGAGAAATAAACACAATTTTAATCGAAATTTCATTTTATTGCAACCACTAATTGACAACTGATTTTTCAACTGCGCAACTAAAAGAGGAACTTTACTCCATAAAATACGTACATATTTGTTACAATTTTAGCAATTGATTGAGGTTTTTAATCAAATTCATAATTTAAAAACATTCTAATCATTCTAAATATTTTTTATTAATTTATCTCACACCTTTCTTTTATTACCATCAAAGAAATATAGTTTTAAGAAATTTAAAGCAATAGTAGTGTACACGTCAATAAACATCCCAAAAACTATATACGTCTATTCCCGTACTATCGGGCAGTAAGTCAATAGCAAAAGCCGGGGTTAGAGCCTGCATGTCTCCCCGGCTTTCCAAACTGCGTGACTCGCCCCCGAGCTCCCCCTTCTGTCGGTATTAAAGCCTGCAATTCCCCGGCCATTGTGTAGTGCCTTTCATAGGGAAAAACTTACGTGACCTCTAGCACTCCTCCCCATTCTCTCGCGATTTTCTTTCTCCTCCCCATTCTTTGATTTTGCTCGCCCTTTCCCTGCCGCTGCCGTGTAAAAGCCGTTTATTTGAATTTCAACGGGAGCTGGGAATCTTTGTTAGGAGAACAAATATTCCCTTCAATATCACAGTTTCATACTCGCTATTATTTCTTTATGCGTGTTGTTTCGGTTTTACTAAAATAATAGTCATATGACGCTGCAGATTTTGTTAAACAATCGTCGCATTACATATTCAGAATTGTAAACTGTAAACAAGGAGAAAAATTATAGCTCCATCAGATAGCTGCATTTTAAGTATTACTCAACCATTTCATTTCAGGTGTTAAATAATGCGCGGACATATTGGAATGATTATTATTCGTCTAAAAGCATTTGAAAATTTGAAAAGCTTTAATTATTAACCGAAGGACTTGTAATTTGGTGGGCTGAATTCATTTCATATAGAAGAGTAAATGAGCGACTTTAAATAAACGAAAAAAAATTCCGCAGAAGGACCTTTCACCTCATTTCAACAAATTAGCATGTCAGGCTAATTAAGTAAAGAAGCCTGTGAATCTTGAAAGGTGCATAAATTAGAGGTATTCGAAATGAGAGAAATTTCGTGTCACTTAATTCCTGACAAAGACGTAGACACGCGCTCGAAAGCTCTCTCCGGCAAAATAATACCGTATCGCGATCCAAAGCCCTCGAAATCTCGTTGACTGAATGCTGCATCCGACGCAAGAACTCGACGCCGGGTAAGTACGTTGACATGCATACGGACCAAAGTAACGAGCCGACCGTCGCAGCAAATGGAAGAAGTGGAGGAAAAAAGATTGGATTGCAAACATACGCACTTTAAATGATGTTCTGATTTCTTTTATTATTTTGCATTATAAACTTATGCTGTTGGAAGAAAATAATTAATCGCAGTAAAAGATATTTTTCTTTATTGAATAAATTGTTGGTACTGATTTTTCTTTATTGAATTTTGATTGATTTATCAGTTGAATATTTCAGTACATTCTTCTGGTATACTACATCTTTAAATATTATTGATAGTTGGGATAAATCTTTTCCTATCCCCAAATAAAAACAAATATTAATCAATCATGATGAAACTTTTCTATCCAAATGGTAAATGCACTTTTATGATGTTTCATATAATAATCCGCCAAAGTTTAACCTCTCTGTTCATCTCAACAAGAATTATTATTAGAAACTCCATCAATCACTTCACCAAAAAATACTTATGCATTTTGCATGAACTAGAAGACGCATATTTTTCCTTATTCTAAGTGTAAATACTGTTATTTTTGTGTTTAAATTTGTATATCTAAGAAATTCTATATATACTTTTACATAAACATATAGTTGCATACAATTGTATATACTTTATTCACTTGTACAATAATTAATTTATAGTAATTAAATGCAACAACAATAGAGCCTAGCAATATTTCTTTAATACAATCTAAATAAAGCCCAATAGAACAAACTAAATAAATTTTCTCTCACCATAAAGCTTTCGCCCAGCGATCGTGTCTGGAAGTTACGAAAATTTCGTCTCCGGCTAGGACCCCGTGAAAGTAGGGAAAAGTCGATGCCTCGGCAGTAATAAACGAGGGGTGTCGGGGGTAAGGAGAGGGGGTAAAAAAAAGAGAGCTTACTCGCGGAGAAAAGACAGCACCAACACACGGACGCACGCAACCCCGATACCGAGGGGAGAAGAGAAGGCGTACTCATGGGAACGGCCCTAATTCCCCGATATGCGCCGTCGCTGTGGGACGCAACAGTTGGCTGCGTGAGTGAGCTTTTATGTACCGAAGGAATGCTGCTGCTCCCTCTGAGGACTTTTCGTGGGCGCGGGAAGAGCCCTTTGTGCTCGGTCCAAGTGGCTGAATTTTAATTCAGCCTCGGGCTCCTCTCGGGGCCTCGCGCCGGTTTTATTGGAAATTACACTACGCGTCGAGCAGCCCGCTAACGGATTCGCTTTACAAAAGATTAAGCGTGAATTATGCCTTTCTTTCTTTTTTTTTTGTTTTTGTATTAGCCACTGTACTCGGCGCGTTTGAAAATCGAAAAGTTCTTTTTTTTTGAAATTCATAAGCCCTCGGGGAAAGAATACGGGTAAACACTGGCCAAGCGGAAGAGTATTTTTGTCGGTCGATAGTCTGTTTTGGAACTCTGGAAACTCCATCTGGCCGGTTTTGTCAATTGTTTACGCGGCCTCCACGTTCATTGGCACGCTGTTTTTTTATTGTTTCAACTAGCGTCAACTTTTGCCCGGACAATCGAAATGACTTTTTTTGTATCTGGTACTAATCTCTCGTTGCTATGTTCTCAAATGCGCGAATTACTTTTTTTTTACTTTACAAACTTTTTTTTTTTATTTTCCAAAGTTGTTGGGGAAAAGTTCAGTTTTGTTAGAACTCACATATTACGTTGTTACCATTGAATTTATCCAATAAAAATGTGCTTGAAAATGATATATCTCTAATTGGGTATATAACGAGGGGAATTTCAGAAAAAAGGTACCACTCTACTTTGTGTTAAGAGTCTGCATAAATTGCTCATCTCTTCAAGCTCCTTTGAAATAGGCTGAGGTAGCGAGCTTTCCCAACAGTATTATGATAAATTCGTTAATGCCTTCTTTCCTTCCTGCCTCTTCTGTATAAAAGAAGCTTTTAATATAGAAGTGATATACTAATATTTCAAAATTATTTACGTATTATTACAGTTCGCAGAATACACTTAACTGAATGGGAAGATCTGAACGTTTTTAGTTTTCCTTGCCATATTTGGTTTCATTTGACATTAATTATCTGAGTTTTGTCTAAGATATTTATATTTCAAAAAATCACTTGAATAACGCTTACAGGAATATTATTAATACTTATATTAAAAAATTTAATTGTTCTTAGACTCTGTTTTAAATTTGATCAACTTCTATTTTCTTCAATTCAAGTAAGGACAAAAGAAAATCTGTAAAACAATATAAAAACCTGCTCAACTGAATCCTTATTTAAGTTAGCACACTATTAAGAAACTTTAATTTTAATTTTCACCCGCACAATGAGAGTCAAAGGAGTCAAAGAAAACGCGTGTTTAACACAAAATAAGCTCTACAAGTTAGCAATTCTCGGTCGCGATATACTACTCAATAGGGGCTGCACATCACCCTGTGGCCCAAAGCCGCCCGTCGTCGGTCGAAAAAAAAGGGCTCACTCCGCCGTCCTCGCACCAGGCCGTGCGATATAGCCGCGCCAATCGCTCCCGCTTTTTTTATCTTTCGACCCGGCAATTTGATAAACTGCCATAGGCGCGTGACGAGCCGCAATAAGTCGCATCGCGCGTCATCCGCGCTATGGAGATAAGCCGCCGCCGGGACTATACGGCCCATTAATCAATCACCTTCTCCCTTTGTCAATCTTCCAGGCTGCGCCGGATAAAGCGCGAGCGCACCCCCGCGGGTATGGGCTTTTTGCGCGCGTGGGCTCGACGACCTCCCCGCGCTATCGAGCGCCGCCGGCGCTGCACGCGCCAGCCTCGCGCGATTATGCATCCAGCGCGGGCGGCTACTGCCCCAAGGCGACGCGCACGCGAGAGAACCTGTCCGCGCAGCGCGACTGCCTGCCGCCTTAGATGCATGCTGAGAGCTGCCTTTCTATACGCTTTCTGCGCGAGGGGACCGTTTTCCTGCACTGAGAAAAAAATATAGTAACAGTTACTAGAAAGTTACTAGATTTCTAGTAACATATGGCGCACAGTAGAAGTGATAGTAATCAGTACCATAAAAATTCTTGTCATTGTTACTATTATTACAGTAACATTTACAAGAAAATTA
>JAWWEN010035446.1:0-14318 GCA_035582955.1 Sycophila texana | reverse complement strand
TAAAGTAAAAGCTACGCGTATGATTTTTTTGAGCAACTTCTTAAGAAAGTGAAAAATCACGATAACCACCTTAACTGCATGTATATCGAAATTTCAGGCTGTAAGAGAGCCCCAAGTAACTGATATTCTTAAGCTAAGTAAATTTCTGATAATATAAATCCAGATATAAATAGACACTTTTATTCCGATAAAAAAATTTGTCTTATAGTAACATTATACAAGATTGTTTTAACAGGCAAGTAAACGTTGCATGATGGAACCCCCACATCAAACTGGCAAAAACCACATTCAATCAATACGTTTATTTATTTTTGTTCTCTCAACTTCTCCATATATTATTTCAATGAAAATAAATCATCTCTTCCCCAAGTTCACAGCCCTCCTAAACCACTTCTGATTCCTAAATCACTTCTGCCGACACTTTTATTCAGAACAAATAACCTGCCAGGTACATTCGAACAGGGAATATTTAAAAGGACACCTTGCATAATTCACGGCGACCTCAAGTTTTTGCCAGAAAGCGCATAAAGCAGCACTCGTAAATCCTAATAAACTCCTCGCAAATAATACACGGGGATCGCGGCGTTAATTCCCGGGCTCGCAGCGATTTTCCAGGGGCGGCGAGGGCCCGAAAATCAAGAGTAACGGAAGCCCGGCAGGGCCGAGACAATGGGGGATCCAAGAACAAGGAAGCCAAGGGGGCCGGCGCCTTCGGTGCCGCGACGACTCGTCCGCGGGGCTGAATTATGGAAAGGAGGGGCGACGCGAGAAGGGACAATGAATAATACAATCGTCCGGGGGAAGCCCGAAGCGGCGGGTGGCTTCCGCAGTTTTACGACGGCCGGGGGGGCAGGGCAAGGCAAAGGATAAAGAGACACACCCGGCCATTGGGATATGAGGATCTTGATTGAGCGTATTCAATACGTCCGATGGATTTGCATGCGCGTCAACTACGCAACGCGCATGGGAACCTTGTTTTGTATTTCTGTTTTTTTTTTTTTTTTCAAGCTAACGTTCGGGTAGCTTAGTTGAGCCGGGATTGATTCGGTTAGCGAGAGGCTTGTTTTGGAGCGAAGTGAAAAAAAAAAAATAGCGAGAAAAAAAGGGGGCAGGCTTTTTAAAATTTTTTTTTTCCAAACGCAAACACGACCTTTCAGTTAACACGGCAAATAAAATGAAGTGAAAAAAGTTTTCATCTGTAATTTTTCTGACAAAAAAAAAAAAATACTATTGCGTAAAGCGTAAACCAAAAAAAAAGCAACATTGACCTGCAAACAAAGCTACTGTGTGTACATGCGTGCAAGCGTGTGTCCGTGTGTGCGTGTTTGTGTATTTGTGTGTACGTACGCGCGCGGAGGTGATGACACTGGGTTGAAATGGAATGCGCCGATGAAATGAAAAATTGAAAGAATTGATTGAAAGGGAATCGTTAAAAAGTGTAAAAAAAAGGGGGACGAAATCGCGACTGGCCGGAGGCGCTGATTATGTCCGGGTTGGATGAATCGATATATCGAGGGGAGAGTAGGTCGCGATTTTCGGTTCAGCGGACGGGAGAACGAGCCGCCCAGTCGAGTTTCTTTCTTCCCGAAATTCCCGCGGCAACGAGCGCGTGCCACGCCGGCGCCGCAGAGTGTATAGCTGCGAGCCTCGGCCACTTACTTTCGTTTCGCTCCGCTCGAGCGCCGCCCGCAATTGCTATTGACGTACCGTACCGGGGAGATAGGTATCGCTCGTGAGTCGATTATTTTTAGCGGCTCCGCGCACTGAGCACCAACGGCTGGTGCTCATGTATGATGGGCATTGTACTTTATACGTTTTCCAGGGCAGTAAATAGGGGAACGAAGGTTTTTTTAGATTTTACATGAAATTTACAAGAATGAGTATTCCCCCACGAAATCAGAACACCATTCCTGATTCCACTGAATGAACATCAACGTCAAATTTGCATGGTTATACATTTATTTTCTATTCTTTTTTGTCAGTAAATTAACGATATATGCACAATAAAAAATTTAAAGTAAATATTGCTTTTTTAACACAATCAACCATTGAAAATATGATATACCTGATAGTATTATTTTTTCTTTTTTTTTTTCATAATCGCGGGTGAAAAGATCCTATCTCGGAATGAAAGTTTTTCGAGCCGATTTTAATTTTAATGAATTCGAATTTAATGAAAATCATCGAAAAAGTGTCAATTTGAGACAGTACATTCTTTTCAGCCGGAAACGAGATAGGACCTTTCTTCACCCGCAAACGAAACAGGCTATTCTTCTGCGCAATCGTCGATATTACGAATACCATGAAAAAGTTTGCGTCAAATAAACTTCGTGAATATTTTTCTGAGTTCAAGACTTTAATTTTTTCTATTAGAATGAGCTTTTATAAAAAAAAAATTATTTATTTAAGGATAGGAATATAATTCTAATATGGCAGCTTTTTCACTTCAAAACTAAACTTAAGACTTCTAAATAAGTTCTTCAAAGTTTTATTGACTCACCACAATTTTCATGAAAAAGAGTATACAGATAAAGCACGAAATCTATTTAATTTGAAAATTGAAAATATACTTTAGAGCACAAAAGCTTTTAAAAATAATAATTATCTTTTCCAACAGAAATCGCATCTTAATTAATGTTCATCGTGCATTTGACTGAATGTTCTTTTTCGCCTCAAAATAAAATAATTTCGTTCATGCGTTCATAGTTTAATGACGGCATCGTTAAAAATAAAAGCTCACTCATTTAAAAGAACAAAGCGGCACACAAAGCATATGGAATTGAACAATGCGAGCAACGGGGTCGCGGGCGAGAAAAAAAATTAACACTGGACAATACTCACCCCCGCCGTATTACGGTAAACGATGGCATAAATCTCTCGGTAAATATACGCGCGCCCCGCTCTAAACAGAATTTTAAATTCCCGCGGTGAAAACGAAGATTCTCGCGGGCCGAGCGCCGACGAGTCTTTCCTCTAAGGTATTAAAGCTTTATCGCGGGCGAAAATAATGCGGAAGTAACAACTTCTTATTTCACGCTGCTCCGGTAATATCCGATTCCGTCGGGTTTATTTCTGTCTGTAGTAGTAAATAAGACACCTGGAAGAAAAGTAAAAGGAGAAAGAAACTTTTTTAGACTTTTTAGACATCGATGCAATTTCACCATTGGGCTCTAAGTGGAAACAATAAGGCGATTACAAGAGTCTGAAGAGTAAAATAAATTATCAGAATTTTCTAATGTACGAGTACATTTCAAGTATTCAAAAAATTAATATATTTCGTGTGTCGTAAACGGACTTTTTTCTTAAAATTACTGTTTTCTAATTCAATTTTCAATTATTTTAGAAATAATTGAATATTCAGTAACATACCAGTTAAAACTGAACAGGATGCAAAATTTTTAGTTTTAATTTAATTTGATTAAATAAATATTTTTCAATTAACTCTTCTCTGGGTTGATTTTAGTTTTTTTTTTATTTATGACAATAAATGACAACTACCGTATTATAAAAAATATAACAAATAATTATCTTTATATCGTCAATTTAATAATCGCATCTTTTTACCTGTTTAAATCTACAAACGAAAAAAAAAAATTATACATACGACTTATTTGTCTATCTTCGTCTATATTGTAATCCTATTTTCTGAAAACCTTCCTCATTTTCTATACGGAGACAAGTTTTTGTAAAAACTACTATACTGTTTTGTAACGCAGGGACAGATTCGACAAATAAATAATTTTACTATACTTTCTAGTAAAATTTTTCATTTGTCGCGTATTTCCCTGCGTTACAAAACAGTGTAGTAATTTTTACTAGAACTTTTCTCTCCGTGTAGAATCCAAACTGAATTGACATAAAAAAAAATAATTGCTTCTCATTTTATTGTTTTTATCCAATGCCTGCAAATACGCTCCACGAAACCAATTACAGTTCTCCGAGCACTTCCGCTCTTTGAAATCTCAACGATTAACCCCAGTGAAATGTATTACGCATTCGTCACAAAAAAAAGATAAATAATGGAAAAACGCTTGCGCCCTTCCACTCCGAAGAACAAAGCAGCGGCGATATATTTTTCCACGTGAAGCGTGACGCCCGGCAGGCGGCCGTAACTCTGCGTAAAAAAAGTCACAAAGCAAACGAGGAGCGGTCGCTCGCTTAAAAAAAAAAGAGAGAGAAAAAAAAGAACCGAACCAACGAAAAAAAGAGGAGGAGGAGGGCCGACGGAAGAAGGAAACGAGAGTGTGCCGCCAGGAGGGAAGAAAAGGGGCGGAACGGCCGACGGGTTGATAGTTTATGAAATTTGTAGAACGACGTAATTCCATTGCGCAGGAGCCCGGACGAACGGGCGAATCGCGCAGTGTACACACGCGAAAGGAGGGAGGCACTGGGGGGACTCAGGGACAGACGCAGGGCGCGGGGCAGACTAAAAAGCGCGAAACAAAGCGACGTCTCTGCCGAGGGGCGGGACACAAAGCTGGCCGTGCGCGGCGCTCGTCCCTACTGCCAAGTTTTGCAGGTGAAACGGAAAATGGACGGGGGAAAATTGCACGGCCACCCGAGAGACGGGAATTGGGGTGATGAGGTAACTGGATCGACGACTCTCATGTAGATCTGTGGGCTTCTTCGCCGGAGGATAAAAGTATAGTGATATACACTGATTGTCGCTTTCATCCGGCGCGGGATATGCGAGCTTTGAATTCGTTTAAGCAATTACGGCAAATTGAAGCTGTTCAAAGTATTAGGTTGAGTTAATTAAAGTGATATTTTGGAGGAACGGGATGGATGCTATGAGATTATCGCTGAATAATTGTAAAAATTTTTTCTACAAGTTAGTTTCCTTTATTTTTTTATTTTTTGTTTTGTTTTTTTAATAAAATAGAAGCACAGAAACCGACATTCCTATCAAAATTTTGTTTCAAAGTCTAATGAAAATTTTTTATGTGATCATAATTTTAAGTGCGATACTGAAACAATTTTACAACATCTAAACAATTCAGAAACTAATCCAAAATTATGGTCAAATCTATGAAGCGATTTACCACACTAAAACGTCAAATACCTCATCATTTTATACTGAACACCTTCTAATTTACAGGAACAAGAAGCAAGTAAATGCAGACCAAATTTGAGAACAGTGTAGTGAATTCAGGTAAAACCAAAGATGAATAATCTACTGAATATATTAAATACTCTATTGCAGATTCATCTTTAAAATAAAGTAGTATAGATCGCTTTAATACCAACCATATCGTCAATAAAAAGCCCATTTCAAAAAAAGCATATTTTGATTTGCCACTTTTAGAGCTCTAAATAAAAATAAATTCTTCCAAATCCTGGTAAAGTAAGGGTACCATATGAATCGTATTACAAGTTTATCAGTTTCTGGAACAGTTTACTTTACTCCAGTGCTTTAAAAATGACAAATGAAAATAGCCGTTTTTTGAAATGTGCTTTTCTTCGATAGAGTCGAGGATATATTCTAGGAAGCTAATATAATGAGTTCTATCCAGCCTTATATTTTCAAATTTATATTGATTATTTTATATTTATGAACGCATAACAATACATATTCTTTAAATAACTATGCATCATTCTCCTCAAAAAATAACTGACTGGATCTTTAATAGATCAAAGTAAACCACACGCTTCTCACTGCAAGTAGTATAAATCAAGATAAGATCAGACAGCACGGAAAAAATTCGTAATACGAAATTACGAATAGCAATTTAATGCCGACAAATAAACAGGATAAAGAGGGAAAAATGAAGGCCTCCCAAGCCATCGTAAGCCGTTTACGAGGCGTAGATTTGCATTTCGCATCGCGTCATAATCGAATATCGCGCGCAAAACTCAACTTTGTTTTTCCGCGTTCCCTCGTCCCCATTGCGATTTGGCACCAGAAGGGGAAGCTTTCCCGCTGGGTCGAGTAATTTTATTTGCCTCGCCGGTATCGTAATCATGGCGACTACGAGTTTCTCCGCGAGACTTGGATGTCAAGGTTGTAAAGCTCATGCCAAGGAAAAGTTGCTAAGCGTTGCCAAACTTTTCGTTTTCTGTCCCCCGGAACTCCTCTTTTTTCGCTCGTTTTTCATTTCCTACTGACAATTGCAGTAACGCTCAAAAGTTTCGGATAACATTTTTATTTTCGTAAAATTTTAAATGACTATTGTCTCAAGTAGTTTATATCGGATTTTTGCACGGGTAATTTAATATTATTATGTAAGTTGCACCCTTCGCGCTCCTCTAAGAATCTCTATGTTTTTTGTTTCCTCCTTGAATTTCTGAAATGCTTTCTCCCTGACACACAGTCACTTAAAAATTAAAAACTCAATAAAAGTCTCGAAAATATTATGAGTGTATATTTATATCAATTTACAGGGGCATAATCACACACTGAGAGAAAAATTTGGTAATTTTAAGTAAATGTTTATTTAAATAGTACTTGTTAAATATTTCTTTGAATCAAGTAATTTTTTTTTTGAAACTAAGAAATTCATTTAGAAACTAATATAAATTCATTTAGTTTTAAAGAAATATTTAACAAGTACTACTGAAATAAATATTTACTTAAAATTACAAAATTTTTTTTCAGTGCAGAAATTAATTTCACTGAAAGGCTATGATTCGCAAAAGAAAAAAAATTTCATACAAAAATAACTAAACCTAAGAACATTCGGAAAAAATGAACGAGTTAAATTCTGTTCATCTGGTTTCTTTTCATACGCGTCGTAAATTTTCATACGAACAAATCGTAAAAGAAGACATAATTGAATAACACTTTTTAAACTCATTGGGAACAACGATGAAAAGGCACTTGGACAACTGAATAACGGATACGCCTGAATCTTCATTAATATAACGAACCTTGAAGTAGCGAGCTTTATTTTATACTGAAAATCATAAGCTGCTTTGCAGAATAATTCACGGCTCAAACGAAACCTCTCGTTGTTTGCGCGCTTTCCTCTCTTTTTCCCACGGCTTTTCCCTTTGCCGTCGCCGCCGATCTCTGAAAAATTGAGCGCGCGGGCATGTCGCGTAAAAGAAAATAACCTCGTTGTGAATAAATAACAAGTAGCTTTGGAATTATCCAAAGCTACTCATTAGAGAGTAAAAACTGCCGGGCACCACTGGTGTATCTTTTTTTTTTAAAAAAGTCGTACTTTGCTGATCCGTAATTTCATGAACGTCGTCAAAGGAACCTGTTGTTTTCGAAAAATAAATAAATAAATATAAATAAATAAATGAATAAATGAAAAGCGACGCAGCAAGGCAGAATTATTTCTGCCTGCAAATGAATTTTTTTAAAAGAAAAACACCATTCATAAAAACGTAAAATCACTTTTGAGATATATACATTCGCAAGCGAAATCAAATAAAAAAATTGTCTAGTTCTGCGTAAAATACTTTACCTATGCTTTCAGTTCGATTTCTCAGAAGCCACGGTATTTATGAAAAATTCAAAAATATGATATTTTGAAAATGTAAAAAAATTCGAAAAATCTTAAGCTGTGCATCTCGAGGAAAACTTCGAGAAAAATCTTGAATCTTTGAATTTTATCCCTTCTAAGAATCTCTCGGCAGAGAATAAAAAATCGTTTCCAGAGGAACGCGAGAAATGTTTCTTCTTCCAGTGGTGCTCGCGCGCACGTGTGCTTCCTGTGCTTCCCCGATACATCACAAATGGGAGGTGTATGCCGAGGTCTTATCGCGGCGCAAAAGGCGCATTAGTGCCGCTTAATATTCCATTTGAGTGCCGAGAACCGTCGGGGGCGCAGCACTTCGACGAGTGTATACACTCGAAATAATTAGTCGGCTGGCTTGATTGAATGGCGGCGGCTACGTTTTTGCGGAATTAAGCGTCGAGATACTCTCTTGGAGAAATGACGGTCGCTGCCTGATAAGAGGCTAAACTGAGGCTTCTTTGCCTCTACAGTGAATCTTCATCTGCAGGAGGAAGTGATTTAATTGTTTCCTTTTCATAAAAACAATGTCAGAATTAATCTAAACAAATGTAGAATATTTTACCTTTCAACGTTGAAAGGATCCTGAAGTGATAATTATCAAAAATTTTTGAAAATCTATTCAACTTTTCAAAATAATTTAATCAAATAGAATCTCTTTTTTTTCCTATATCGCCCGTTGAAAATAAAAAATAAAAATATAGCGTAAAATATATCTATACCACTAGGCATTCTAAATAAGCACTTTCATTTTTCTTCCATTTTCAATCAAACTGAGTGATAGGCAAACATTTCCCCGAGAATCACTTGAAACTCGATTCCCCAAACCGAAAAGCTACCCACGTTCCCGCCTCCCTCTTCGTGCGCAATATCGAGCCATTAAAAAATACATATCGGGCTTCTAGCCTCCCCCCCCTCACCCCTCCACGCCTCGAGAGCGCGTAGGCCGTTCAGATTCAAATCCAAAACTCGCTTTCCCGTCTTTTCATCTCTCCCGGCACAATGAGGCGTCGGCCACGCGCGCGACGGAGACATCAAAGACCTGCGATTTCACGGGGGTCTACCATCCACCAGGCAACCCCCTGTAATCTAACCGAGGATAGAGGGGCGTGCAGCTTCTTCCCGACAACTTTTCTCCGACGGGGAAATCGAAGCTCCCAGCAGCGAGAGAAAAGTCGGGGGATCCCTCGATTTTCAATGGGCGCGCGCGCGCAAGCTTCCATTAGAAATCGCTCTGATGTTCTTCGCTTTATCTCGGCAGCCTTCGCCGCGCGCGCTCGCGACGTTTGTGCTTCGTAACGCCGCGGCGGAACCCTCGAGATGATTTATGATCCCGCAAAACTCGCCGGCTTTGAAATTGATAATTTTCTGTCGTATTTCCTCGTGAATTTGTTGTTTATTGCAAAAAAGGATCGTCGATGAGTGAGAGGACGTCGCGAAAGGCAGTTTCGTCTGGATCAACGGGGAGGGGACCTTTACAAAAATATCCTGTAGGAAATCTTCTAGGAATAAATGTTCTGTAGGAAATCCTGTAAGAATTCTATACAGTGAGAAAAAATTCTAGCAAAAATTACTATCCTGTTTAGAAAAGTGGCCACAGACTGTCATGTAGTGGAAAAATTGTAAATTTTACTAGAAAATATTATACATTTTACTAGAATTATGGTAAAGCTTCCAATAATTCTAGTAAACTTTACAATACAGGATGGTAATTTTTCCACTGCATGACAGTCTGTGGCCACTTTTATATAGACAGGATAGTAATTTTTGCTAGAATTTTTTCTCAGTGTAGGAATTCCAGCTTTTTCGCGTTAAAAAAAAAACCTACAGGATTTTCTATTGGGTTTTCTACAGAATTTTTTATAGGAAAACCTACAGGACTTTTAGCGCGAAAAAGCGACAGGAATTCCTACACTGAGAAAAAATTCTAGTAGGAATTCCTATAGGATTCCTAGACGATTCAAGGTTTCCTACAAAATTTCCTATAGGCGTCCTATATAGGCTATCCTATAGGATATTTTCGTAAGGGGAGGTGATGGTTGGAATACAAGATTTCTGCATCGAGCATTCGCTCCCCTCCGCCCATCAGCAGAGAAGAGAAGATGGAAAGCCAGAGGCGCTCGCGCCTGAGATCGACTTGTCATTCTCAGTAAAAATCCGGGCCGCGCATCGTCGCGTCCATTCTCTTTCGCCTCCTCTACATGTGCGATTTTTTCTTCTACGTCCGGGAAGGAACCCGAGAATTTTTGGTAATTCACGTTAAAAGCTTTATTTATCTTCTTTCGGATTGGGAGGGGGCGAAAAATTGCCATCGGAATCTGGATGCGCGAGATGCTTTTTACGAGATTGCTCTGTTTGCCGAGGAATTACAAGGAAACCTTAGTACAAAAGTAAACATGTAGCCACGGCGTTCGGGCAAGTCCACGTTAGTTTTCTTCAAGGGAGTAATGAGGTCATTAATTTGCGAGTACTCACTTATTTCTATTCACTTTGTTGGTATGTGTTTAATCTGCACTCACCTGTAACAAATAGAAAATGTTTTGTTAGTATTCTACCGAAAAAAGAATTTTCATGATAATGCAAAAAATATATGTTAGGGGAATCTGATTGTTTCCGACTCAATGTCGATTACACGGAGAGAAATTTATAGTAAAAATTGCCGTTGTTTTAACGGTAACCATGGACATTTGTACGATGTCGATTCAATTACATGAACTAATATGAATAATCAGTTCGTTATAAATTAATATTGACATATTAATGTATTCATTAGTTAAAAAAATTATTCTGTAAGATTATTTATATATTAGCGTAGTGTAACTAATTTTTGTGTAATTACATTTTGAAAATTACACAAAATTTTACGTAAGACTTTTAACGTAAGTATTTACACAAAATATTCTGCACAAAAATTTTACACAAAATAAAATTTACACATACTCTCCTGAAATGTCCGATTTTACACAAAATTGTTTACAGTGATAATATCAATTGATATTGTGATTCTACCATTTTTTTTTTTTCGTACTTTGTAAAATCTATCCTTTATATATACCTACTCCTACGATCAATGCATAACTCAACGTAAAATGTACTATACAAAAATTCCAAGCTATATATAACACGATTATAAAAAAATCCTAAATATTGCATGAATTTAAAACTCTGTAGCGAGATTCGCATCTGGCATTCGCCAGAGCCGCGTAAAGTGTCTTGAATGCCGGTTCGCTGGTCGAGTAGCTCAAGAACAAAAATCACCAAAGGATGCTCATAACTCGCAGCGCATCGCACCAGACACCCCTCAACGAATTTCCGACCCTCACCCGGCGAATAACGCAACGTCGAAGAATTCGCGCGGCCTTAATTTTCGCATTCCCGCTCTTCTCGCGCTTGTACCCCGTTATAGCCCCTCACCTCCCCCCAACTCCTCGCTCCAGCTGCTTTTTATTCCAGCGGCGCGCGCGCGCGCGCGACTCTCAAATACCGGGCAGGCCGTGTAGCGGCCGAAAATTCCCCCGCGTTTATATAAAATTCCCGGCGTCGCGACGCGTAGTCCGCCTCCTCCAGACGGCCGGGAATTCGCGATCGGCCGTAAATCATCGATCGCCCCGGCGAAGTCGCGGCGGTGCTCTATATAGGCGCGACCCCACGCAGCGTCCGAGCGTCGCGACGCCGGCCGGCGCTCGCGTGCCGAGCGATCGATAATAGCCGCGCGCTATACCGCCTCCTTTTCCGCCGCGAGGCGCGATTTCTTCTTCGCGGAACGAGCAGCTTTTTATCGGCGCGAGCATTTGCCTCTCTTTTTATTTTATTTTATTTATTTATTTATTTATTTATTTATTTTTTTTTTTTTGCGTCGCTGACGATATGCGCCTCTTGGGTAATTGAGTGTAATCTTGCACTGGCTAGTTGAATTCATGTGGCACTCTTTAGCGTGGACTTTGATAGATAAAGCGAGGGTGGTGTAAAGGATGATTTGATCCGTATGAGATGAGAATGAGTGCTCTTTGTTTATTTACACGGTTAAAAATTCTGTGAATCGACATTTTGTGTGTGCACTTTTGTGGGTATCACAAAATTAACGCAAATAATGCACACACATTTTGTGTAAATTATAAGTCATTGCACATAAAGAAACATCATTACTGTGTAAAATTTGTTTTCTCTTTTCGTTTAACTCGTTTATAAAATGAACGTAATGTTGTTTCACAGACTAAAGGCGATGATGCTGGTGTCCCCATATATATGTTATTAATATTGGTAAATCAGTTTATTTTAGAGGAGTCAATTTAATTTTAAATAAATACATTTACATTAATGAAGTTTATTTTATTTGCGAATATTGGGTAACTATTTGTATATGTGAAAAATCGTTAGATTATGTTATAACAAATAAGAATAATGTTATTATGAAAAAATTGGTCGACT
Organism: Sycophila texana; assembly: GCA_035582955.1. Taxonomy (NCBI): domain Eukaryota; kingdom Metazoa; phylum Arthropoda; class Insecta; order Hymenoptera; family Eurytomidae; genus Sycophila; species Sycophila texana. The sequence continues at coordinate 2,427 of JAWWEN010035446.1, read as the reverse complement.
GTCCTTATACAAAATCAGTTGATCTCCATGTAAATTTGAGAGGACAGTCATTGATTATTATTATAACTCAATATTTTTATATTGCCTAAAAATAATCTAAATTTACTAAATTTATTACTAAAAATATCCTTTGTCTCAGATAACACTTTTTTGTGTTATTTCTTGAATTGATTTTTACCAGTGTAGACTTTTACTTTGTGTTCAATTACGATAATGTAAGTGGAGTTTACCATTTTAATACAGTTACTTAATTCTTTTCGATTAACTTTTTTTTTTTTTTAATTTAATTTTTTGTAGTATAACAAGAGAATATTTTGAAAGATAATTTAATTTGTGATAAGATTGTATACGTACTATATAAAGATAGGATTTTTTCTAAATTTTAGCATGCAAAGAGCGTAGACGGTGGTAGGTCCAGAAACTCATTAAATTTTAATAGGATTAGTTTTAAATTATTATTTGTTTAAGTAATTTTGGACTGAAATTAATAAATTATTATATATCTCTAAAAAGTTTAAAAGTTTACTAAATTTCTTCAATCTTACGAATTATTATGAGATTTTTTTAAACTTTTGAGATGTTTGCTTAATAATTTGGAATTCTACAACTCTTCAGCACCAATTCCAATAATATCTATTGAGTTTCTGAACCTGAAAATGACGGCAATGTCAAAATTTTTAAAAGTTAGAATACAGTAGGTATAACATGTTTTCTTAAATACAATTTTAATAAACTTTATGATTATTAATTTTTTCAGGTAATTTTAAGATTACAATTTTAAAGCTGCTAAACTACCAACAGAATACCTAACAAATTTAATGCTTCATAAAAATCTATTAGATTAAATAACAGCAATTTTGATATAGTTTTATGTATATTTATATAGTATACACACAATTGCCACTGCCTGTTTGAAACTTTTGTTATAGATTCATGGAATAAGTGATTTAGTAACAAGTTACGAAGTCTTAATGAAAATAATTTGTACCAGCCTGGACGTTTATGCATATGAAAGTTTTGCACAGCTTCCAATTTTATTACCAAACATTACAGACGTTGAAATTATATATTTAACCCGTTAACTAAAGTAATGCTAGAAATTTGGAAATTTCTGACCATAAAATAATTTAACGCTTCTCTCAGCAAATTCAAATGTGAAACTTTTTGCTATGCATTTTACTGCACCGCGTGCGTCATTAAAATGTTTACATTAAAATGATTTCGCAATAATATATTTACGCGAAAAATACAGATTTTTGTAAATCATGCAAATTTTTCGCAGATTATGAAAGATGAAAATGGAGCTCACGAAATTTTAAACTGCAGATTTGGCTCGAGCGCAATATAACTCATCTGAACGGTAGTTGACCCAGAATTTGACACGTTTTGGATTCCTTTCAAATCTGAAAACTACTTTTCTTCCTTAAATTCACAGGGCAATAACTTTTATTTATCGCATTTATTAAACTTTTATTAGCCTTTAATCTCCCCAAAACTATGCTACGTTTACTGCATTCAACTCGGATATCTCCCGATCTCGTAAAAGCAGATACCAATATAAATCCCTGAAAAAAAATACTCTCTTAGATTTAGATAATAGACAAAGGATAAAACCTTTATGGCTCTCACAAAATTTAATGGCAGTGTATCTATTTGAGAGTTTCAAAGGAGCATAAAACCAGTTGTAAAAAAAAAATAGGAGCGCTAAAAAAAAGTTATCGCACGACGGAGCGAACCGCACGGGAGAACCGGAAATCTCCTCCGTTCAAAAAAAAAATCTAATTATCTCGCTCCATTACGTAAGAACACACTACATGACCATCACTCCGAATTCGGTCAACCGAAAGGCGCAGGAGGCCGGGCGCTCGAATCGGATCGATCGATCGAGAAAGTCGCTTCCATTCGACGCACCCTATCGGCGAGTGAATCTGGCCACGTTCGAAGATTCGAGCGCACCTGTCGCGGCCGACCAGTTTCCAAGTGGGACTTGGAGAATTTCGTGTCCCTTTGTGCCGGTATAATGACGAGCACGACTGCCCCGCGTACCGTGGCCCTTAGACCTAACGGAGGACCGCAGATGGCTGGCTGATACGGCACGCGACGACTCGACTCCACGCACCGAGTGCAAGTCGCGCGGGGGGCCGGAAGTTGCGAGCGAGGACAGGAAAACGAGGCTCGATGCTGCTGTGCGAGATAATAATGCCTGCGGGCTACGCTGTAGAATTGAACAACGAAGGGAGTACGCGATGTTGGGGGATGGTATGGTACCTAATTATGGGATCGAAATTAGAGTCGTTGACGCTCAAAGGATTTAACGAACTTAATGTAAGTATGGGAAGACCTTTTCCAGACACCGTGACCCCGCGTGAGGTCACCGCTATTGTCTGTCTCTCTCGTGCAGCTGTTCAAACATGGGGGAAGACTTTT
>JAWWEN010035425.1:0-14325 GCA_035582955.1 Sycophila texana | reverse complement strand
TTATTATTATTATTATTATTATTATTATTATTATTATTATTATTATTATTATTATTATTATTATTATTATTATTAATCTAAATTTTATATGTAATTATTACAACAATTTTTTATGTTGTCTAATAAAATTTAGATGAATTAAAATTGTTTCACTCATTCGAAGAATTTATATAACTTTTTACATACATATATGAGTGCATGATCAGTTGTATATTTAAGAAAATATGTGCAATTACTCGCTTTATATTTATGGCGATTAGATAGTTATTTAAATTATTATTAAATTTTTTATTTTATATTTATAAATATATTCAAACATTTTTTTTAATTAATTGTATCAAAAGATAAGATATAAAAAGATAAAAATTCCGTATAGATCTATTTGTTTGATAAATCAAAATTGCAATTGCGATAAACTTTTGAAGAACACTTTCTATTTATCTTGAGCATTCAAGCTTTTCGTGCTTTATATTTATATAATTTATTTATGAAAAAATTATTTATCTGTCATGTAACCGACAATTTTGTGTCATTTTGTCAATATATTATATACATAGTGGGTGGATGAGTGGATCTGGCTTCGATTCGATGTTAATTTGTTTTTTTAAGTTTATATGATATTTTGACTTTTTCTTGAGACCAGCGTTGCGATATGATCACGTTTCTTATGACATTTCGAAAAAGGAATTAAAATTTTCAATACTACACTCTTGCAGATTGCACAATTACATTATTACTAACATATACTTTTGTAATTTTGTGACACGCGTGACGAAGACACGTGACAGTTACTTTAACGTCACAAAATGAATTTTAAAATGACGGTCATTTAGAAACCGCTTATTAACTATACGGCGTCTACCAACTAGCGACTACGTACGATATGACAGACAGGAGACAGCCGACGCAGCCGTCAGGCACAGTTCACCGCAGTACCGTACTCAAGCTATACCAAATTATTTAACGATTTATCCTTAAAAATGAGTGCTGGCAAATTTGTGAAATTTCATACACTCGGTAAATATAAATAATCCTAATTTTATCGAAATTTTAACGAATGCATGACAAATACTCATTATTGTGTTCGCATGGAAACAGAGAGCGAGTTACAGTATAGAGTTTGGACACTTTAGTACTTTCTCCAAGTGCAATTTTTAAACTATAGATATTTTTTTACATTCTAAGACGCATTAATATTTTTACGATTTAGAACTTAAGCGTTTGTATTTATCCGCTTGCAAGCGCGCGCACGTGATAATGCTATAAGTGGACGCGTATATGCATGCATGCGTGGATGCATGAGTGGATGCTGGCTGTTCTGTAACATGTACACGCACTCTCCCCCGGATTAGGGGAGGAGTGCGTATGCGTGTGCGTGCACCTCGTACGCGTGTAAGCGGCGCGCACTTGCTAGTTTGTGCAGGCGAATATATATAATTACGTTATTCATTCTTGTACATTATAATACGTTAAAATATTCTTGTAAATTATATAGAATTGCGAAAATTATTTATTGAATGATCTAACGATTTAAACCGATCACACAAATTTTACTGATAAAAAGAAATTAAAATATTACAATTCGGTAATAAAAAAATGTAATGACTCAATAGTTTCCGTAGTTGTTATATAGTATAGCGAAAGTATATTCTTGTGGGAAAGTTGCGTATAGTTACGAAAATTATGTATTGAATTAACTATAACGATTTAAATCGATCACGCACATTTTACTGATAAAAAAATTAAAATATTATAACAGGGTAATAAAAACATTTAATGATTCAATAGTTTTCGTAGTTGTTAGTAGTAAGTATATTCTTGTGGGAAAGTTGCGTAGTAACAAATATAATGCATTGAATTAACTGCAGTAATGATTTAAACCGATTACGCAAATTTTACTGATAAAAAGAAATTAAAATATTATAATTCTGTAATGACTAATAGTTTCCGTAGTTGTTAGTAGTAAGAATATTCTTGTGGGATAGTTGCGTAGTTATAAAAATTATTTATTGCATGAACTATAACGATTTAAACCGATCACGTAAATTTTACTGACAACAAAAAATTAAAATTTTAATTCGGTAATAAAAAATGTATTGACTCATTAATTTACGTTGTTATTAAATGTACAATACGTCAATGCAATTGTAGTTATTAGCAGTAAGTATATTCTTGTGTCATGTTTAGAACCGGATGGTGTCAATCACGGAGTATGACAAAGAAACGCGGCTCCAATTACTATTATACGTAGACTACTCGAAGCGAAAAGTCCAGTGCTAGGACTAGTAACCTTAGGCACTTAACAAATATTCATTTGGAATAGTAAAAATAATCGTGTAAATCGCTTCAAAATGTTATAATGGAGAATCCGTAAAAATTATAATAAATCATCGCGGATTTTATCAGTCTTTCGCTTTTATCATTTTTTTCTATACTTTTTTTAGCGGTTTTAGACATAAGAATTTTTTGTTCAACCATAAATGTTTTTCTGTAACAGAGTCATTCAATCGATTTATAAAGCTCATATTACGTACGACTGTAAGGGGAAGGCATAAATATATGGTGTTTGTCTTTTGCATTCTTAATTAATTAGTATAGAAGGTGCATTAGTGAATAGTCTCGGTAAACTTCATATAGATTGAAAGATAAGTGACCTGCCAAACCGGATTCATCTGCAAAACCGCGATACTCTGCTTCTCTTATTAAAACGTGTACGTATCTTTTTCGATCGGTATATATATTACAATTTATGAGTTTCGGTCGAATGCTTATTTGAGTTTTATAGTTTTAGCTTTCAGCTTATTGTAATGTCGAAATAATAACATTATGACTTGCCTTATTTTGCAATAAATATCTTTTGGCGTTTTGAAACGCCGAATAATTAAATAGTCTTTATAAACGAAACATTAAATAAGACGCGCTACTACCGGCACTTCTAGAACTACATAAATATTACAAGAATGTAACATTTATAATTTAGATCATACGTAATAATATTATGTTAATACAAAAGGTTTTGTTTGCAAATTGTTTATAAAAAAAATTAAAGTGAACTTGAATTAGGATTTACTATACAAGCCTTCCTTCTTTCTGAAAAATTCATTGAAAAAATATTTCCATTATAAAACATAATAAATGAAAAAAATAAGGAAATATTAGAAATTGTAGATCCGTACATAATCAATATGATATATAATTAATTCAATATAATTTCATAGCAAAAAAATGTAGTGAAATAAATAAAAAAATGTTTGTACTGGAAATCAAAGAAGTTATGTAAATTCGGAAAGACGATGCCGATAGTTGCCTTTAAAAATAAGAAAATAATTATATTGATGATATTTAATTTTCAGATGAAAATACTCAACAGTTGATTGTAGAAGGCTCAAAGGTGCGAGAACACTCGTATTCACCGTACAGCAAGTTTCGAGTGGGTTCGGCGCTTCGTTGTGCTGACGGCATTGTACGGTCCGGTTGCAATGTGGAAAATGCTGCATTTTCAGTCAGCCTATGTGCAGAACGATGTGCAGTAGGTAAAGCTGTATCCGAAGGTCAACACGTTTTCCGCGAAATAAGTGTAGTTGCCGAAAGAATCGACGGCAGAATTACCTCTCCGTGTGGTATGTGTCGACAAATGCTCGCAGAGTTTGGTGATTTTCCAGTTTACCTCGCTAGTCCGGCTTTAGACGAGGTTCTTGTGTCCAGTACTCATGCTCTTCTCCCTTACGCTTTCCAAAAGGGTAGCAAAGACCATTTTAATACTTCCAACTGCAACGACAAATCGTGACTTCAGTTTACAAATAAATTCATCTTTATAATTTATTTATTTTCTTATATTCATTTTTACCTTTCAAATCATCCTTAATACCTTAAAAATCTATTTTATGGGTTAAAAAATTAATAAACAGACTAAATTACAGTGGACTGTAGTGTAAAATACTTTTTTTTATCATTTAATCTTTCCACTTTGAAAATGATAGGATAGTAAAATAAAAATACAATTTCTTAAATATTTCTTCTGAAGCAGGAAATTTGCACTTATATTTCCTTTATCATAATTTCGTTTATAAGTATAAGTACATTTTTACAAATTATTTACATAATTGAAAAAGTAAAGTGTAATGAATTAAAGAAGTGAAACGGAGTAGAAATGGTACGATTCAAAATTAATAAATTATTAAACGTACTACCTTTCTTGAATTCACAGCAATTATAGGACAGGCGTATATAAATGATTAGTCATTAACACTTACTTTCTTTAACTTAATATTTACATTCTTAATATAGTTACAGGAACTGCGCCAAACACGTGTCATTTCGCGGTTGGCTAGCAAATAGACCGATTGACTAAATATACGTCCTTTGAAATGCAGTACTTCTTGTTTTTTAGGTTTCGCGTTTAAAAAACATTTACCAAAATGGGCACCTGAAAGAAGCAAATAGAGTCAGTAAACTTTTAAATACGTGAAAATAATAAAGAAAACTTTTTATATTGCAGAGAGGAATTTTCTTTAGATTTACTATATCTGCAATAAACGGAGGAGTACTAAAAAAATGTAACTTGTTTTTTTAAAAATTGTGGAAATGCGTACCATCCAATATAACATTGGCAAAGATTTTCGTTATTAGTCGCTTGCCGAATAAGCAGATCCACCTGACGTTGAACAGTTAGCGCCTCTTCGTGTGAAAAATCACGACCAGTGAGTTTATCACGAACTCTATTTATAATTTGTAAGGCTTTCTTATTCAAAGCCTCTGGTTGGTTACTATCGACTGCTTATTAAAAAAAATGTATAAGTTAACTAATAGATTCAATTAAGATTTTATCGATAAGATATTCGAATGGTGTCATACCTCCATTTTCAATGCTGCAGGGAACTAAACCTTTTTTCGGTAAAGTGGCTGTGAGCGAATCAAGTATATCAGCGTGCTCTTGACTACTACTTGTGCTCATACCCTGTGCGTCGCTTCTTTTTCCTTTCGGAGCCGCATTATCCATAAGCCTCCAATTTAACAGTGGATCGTATACAAATGCCTCGAGTACAGCCATAAGACTATCTTTGTTGCGGTGCAGCACGGACATGACTGACTCGCAGGTACGTCTGTATGTACCCTCGATGCCTGTCACTTCCATTGCATTAATTAACATTCTAGTCAATCGAAATGGTATTTTTTCTGGAAACTTTTCTCGCGTCATAGCCACCTAAAACGCATACGATTTGTATGAGTTTTTATAAATTTTCCTCTACTGATTTGATATTTTAAACAAACCTCAAAACAATCGCCAAAATCAATGTGAAGTATTTTACCACTAAGTCGGTCCAACATCAGATTCGAAGGATGTCGGTCACCCAAGCCAAGAATGTAACCTACCATCGACATGACTGCTAATGAGCGCGTGTAATTTGTCCGACGATCGAACCATACTTCACTTGAGGGTGACTTTAACCACAACAAGCGCGCCAAATCATCACCGTGAGTATGCTCGAGTGCGTGCTCAAAAACTTCAACTTTTTGCATGAGCATCAGGTGGTCGTAATCTGGTGCCATCTGAAACAATTATCCTTATTTATGTTGCACTCGTTATTAACTAATTATTAGACAATAATTAAGGAGTTTAAAAATATTTTTACCCTTAACATTATTCTATGTTCAATATTTAAAAGTATCTTTTTCTTTTCCCTATAGTCTCTTATAAGAGTGTGTAAGGTGTCGCAGTGAGGGACCCATCCAATAAGGCCACTGTTTGTAGATAACGGAATGACAGCGTACCGCTGGAAAATAGATGTTGTATTTCATTAAAAATAAGCATTTCAAGGGCATCAAAGCCTCTGAAATTTACCTGAATCGTCAGATTTCTTCTAAAAGTATCGGGATCGTGAAGTAGCAAAGTATTTACTAAACCGAACAATTGCATAACCCGCTCATCCTGTCGCAAATCTTCGTGACCCTTAAGTAAAAACATGTAATCTTTTCCGTTGCTACCTGTAACAAGAAACCAGAGGTTTAATAAATTTTCTAAAAAATTTTCAAGCTTGGTATTTAAATAAGAGACAATTTAATAAATGATACCTTTGATGCAAAGTTTTCTCGGGCGCTGTTTACTCGTTATGACTTGCATTGAACTGTGAATAGTCTCTATTTTAATAATCGGCTGTCCAGGCTGATAGCTTCCAGGTACAGCCAATTCCAGATCTCGACATAACAGCAACTTTGGACTAACGTATTGCAGTTCTAAGCTTGTCAGTTGCGGGAGCTGCCTCGAAATTCGACGGAACACATGATAATAAAGATCCCAAGCTTGATTAAGATCACGAACGTTACCCGAAACTTTATATCTATGGCACCATTCCTGGGCCTCCATAAGATCTCTACCATAAGCCTGATTAAAAGATGTCTCCTTCAAAGTTTGCGGTCCACGTTCTAACATTGCGTGTAACGGTTCCAAAGTATCAAACATACCTAAAGATAAAATTTTAATCATTATTTACTATTTATCACTTCAATATTTTCAAGGAAATGTTTATATTTCCCTTATTAATTAATTCTCCCTTACCCTTTACATTGCGTTCGCCAAAGTACAGACGACTGGCTTCTTCTAAACCTTCATGCCAGAGTTCGTGCCAGAGAATAGCAACCCTGATTAACTCGTCGCTCACCATCTTAGCCTGTTGAACCAGAGTAGGACTATGTTCGCTCATGCTATTGAGAATTTTATTTGCAGCCGTTTTGCGCGCATGGCTTGCACTTTTCGACGCTACGGTTAATGGATAAACTAAAGCCTGTGGGTGCGTTTTGCCAATGTCAACCAGGAGATTATGAATGCAGCGACCCACCAAAGCACGTGGAGTATCGATACGTGCAATTAATTGTGGTATAACCTATTTAGAAAATAAATAATTTATCAGTTACTGTTTTTTACTTTTTTTTCCTCTTTTAAACTTAAATATTTACTGAAACTGACCTGCAGCCACGTATTAATCTCGATTAAGCGTATACCTTCGATGATAGCCTCGTAAACCTCAGGCCACTGGCCGTATTCAAACCAAAGGGTCAACAGCCTTAAAGTATCTTGCAGTGAATTCCCGTGAGACAAATTAATAGATCTGATAAAACCTTCGAGGGCCGGTACGGTAAACCTCGAAATATATTGCGAGGAAAGATTACTTCTTATCCCTCCATTTGTTAAAGTAATACTGGCCATTTGCTCGTTCAATCCGTGTTCACCCTGTTGGTGCTTATAAAAAAGTACTGCTTCGAAATTGGTATATGCAAACGCATGCCAAGCTTTGTACCAACTAGAATCGTGCTTAGTTGCCGCGGCGTAATAAGAAAGGACGGCAGGAATTGAGTGTTCATTAATGCCTTCTAAAGCCTCGAGCCATTCTCCTAATTTCAAATAACAGCGCGCCAGTAATCGTTTCCGTGTCTCTATGGTTCTCTCATCCTCCAGTTGAATAAGCAAATGCTGTTGCTGCTGCTGTAACTGTACTGACTGAATTTGTTGCGGCGACTGTTGTTGTTGAGGATACGGCTGCTGCGGTTGTTGTGACGGTGGCGATGACGGTTGCTGCGCTTGTTGTAATTGCACTGACTGAATTTGTTGTTGCGTCTGCTGCAATTGCGGCGGTTGCGGTAGACAGTTTTGAACAAAGCGCTGTAACTGAGCATACGCTTCGTCGCGCTTACCGGCAACCCAAATGTGCTTGCAATACGCAAATGTCACCTGATGATTAAATATTTTTTAATTAGAATTATTTTTTCTATGCGCAATAGAAAGGTGTACGAAAAATAATGATTGATGTAACCTGTGGATGCGTAGTGGGAAGTGGTTGATCAGGTGGTTCATTCGATGGATCCGTACCAAGCAGCATAACAAGGGTTTTGTGGCAGAGTTGAAGATTACCGCTTTTACGACAAAGACTGGCATACTTGAGCCAAGTGTACATATCGTCCTGCGGTGGAATTACTAAAGTGTGCACCTGGATGATTTTTTGCCAGTCTTCAACAATGCGTTGACCGCCTTGAAGTCGTTCCCACCACATCGATTTTATTGTAGCACGTCTCTCGGGTACCAGTTTGTATTGAATCACCTAGTTAACGAATTGTATATCAAATAATCATTCAATGATTTAATTAAATAATATAAAAATTAAGAGATAAAATAAAAAACTTGAAGTAATACAGGATTTAAAAAAATAGTACCTCCTCAAGTTCAGCTAGCTTTTGCACTTCGACCATAGCGTTATAAGCCCTTTGATAACTTTCTCCAGCCATAGCAGTTAATTCTGTATCAAGTAGATCTCTGGCACTGTCAATAAGGCGGTGTGCCAAATCATATTGTTCTTCGTGAATAGCGATCACAGCTCTGTAGAAAGCTCCGTCTTGCGTGTCCTTTGGAATGAGCGCTACGTGTTTTTCCATGCTCTCCCACTGGTTGAGACCCCAAGCGGCAGCGGCAGCCATACGCGCCATGCGTTGTTTTGTTTCTTGGGTATGGGAAGACCATTGACGCATAGCTACCTCGTGCAGTTGACCCCATTCACCCAGAGCTTCGAGACAACGCATCTCGCCTAGTGTCGACTCGACGTCTTCTGCATCATTTTCCAAACGCTCTCGGTACAAATGCAAAGCTTTGTCCCAGTTGTGCAGCTTTTCGTACCAACGCACTTGTACTTTCAGCTCCTGCTTGTTATTCTCCTGCTGTTGATTCATTACATATTCCAGCAATCCTTCTGCTGCCTCCTTTTGCTGGAGCTTATTGTTTATGCTGATCAATGATTCAAATACAGCACCACTTCTTCCTATATTAGGAGATAATAAAAAATAATAAAAAAAGTTGATACTAATTTTTACTTAAAAAATGAACATAGTATTAATCAAATACATTATCTTGAATTTTTTTATTATTGCAGTAAAATAGTTGGTAATTATTATAGTTTACCTTTATGAAACTCGTCCTCTTTGTAATGTAAGGCTTTTGCATAGGCTCGACAGTGCATCGCCCTCTCGCCGAGGACTTTACTATCCAGAGGAAGAGGACCTTTGTCGCAGTGCTCCATAAACTCGGCCAAATTTAAAATAGTTTGGCTGATTTCGGGCAAATCAGGCACCATAAGAGCCTGTTGAAGAGTTGCTACTAGCTCGTTTCGGTGAGTTTCTTCAAGCTCGCTCCAACAAGAAACAAAGGCCGCATTAAAAAGATCCCGAGGTAGCTGAGAGTATGTTTGAGCCAGCGCCCAGCAGGACCTTAGCGCTGGCGAGGGAGACTCCTTTAACAAACCTAAACGCTCCTTTCTCCGTTAATACGATATCCTTTGAGGGAATGACAGAAACAGAAATAATACGAGTACATACCTATTGAAAGGCTTCTAAGCCATTCGAGCCAGTCGTCTTTAGAGACTCGTCTTGTGGCCGTCCAAGCTTTTTGCAGATTCGATGCGGATACATTTAACTTTTTAATGACAGTTGTTTCGCTTGCTGTAACGAGTCCCAATTCGGCCCTTTGACTTTTGCTTCTAGCTTGCCTTTGCCTCGCACTGTTGAGTAGTAAATGATCGTGTTCGGTTACCTCGAAACGTCCCTGGCCTCCTAAGCGTGCCTCACTTTGCACTTTATCGACAAGACTCTCGAATCTTGAGTGTACAATGCGATGTTTGGTCATAACACGCTGTACAAGCGGCAAAAAAATCTGAAATTTCGGTCCAAGCTGCAGTAAAAGAGCACAGAGAGTATCGCAGGCAGGAGCGCGCAGTTCTGGGCACTGTTCAAGGGTACGCACTAGTGGCTGCACAATCCGCGAGGCAAAATCTGTGAAATCAAGGTTTTCAGCTAATTGCTCGACCGTTTCTAAAGCACACCTGCTTACGACAATTGGACAGTCTGGCCCTGCTTGAAAGAGTTTTACAATCGGAGGTAGTACAAGATGAAGAAAATTATCTAAGTTGCCGGCGAATTTTTGCAATGCAAGCAGAAGCTTCGTCGTCACCTGACGCTCTTTGCTAGTGTCGTGTCCCAGTACTCGGAGAATCTGTGAAAAACATGTTCGTTATTTTTAATGTTACAGTCTTAAATTATCAGTCGACAAGACTTTTAATTTTAAAATTTAAAAGAATTACGATACTTGAGGCATAAGTCGCGGTAGATAAATTTTAAACTCTGCGCCCAAAGCAACAGCAACGTGTTCTACAAGGTTAATGAGAGTTCCTTGAAGGGGGCTGTTCCAAGTCCAGAATTCTTGTACAAGAACGAAGATGTCATCGAGGTAGTTACGGATGTGCTGCTTAACTATAGCTATAAGAATAGCCAGCTGTTGGAAAAGATACTCGCGAAAACCAGCGTCAGCAGTGCGCAAGACGTTGAGAAAACTCGGCATTACCTGTAATAAAAGAAGTTAAGAAATGGTTTGTTTATTCGTTTATGCATTCAAGATTTAACAGAGTAATATGCCGAGTACCTGAGATATGTAGGGAACGCACTTGATACCGAGACTTTTGAAAATAAAGGTGACTGCCTGAACGACCATGGTATGATGTTGAGCAAGGGTTGGTTCTCGAATGATACGCATGAGCGTGGCAATGGCGACGGCCGGATAATATTCTTCCAGAGTAGCCGAAGGCATGTTGACAAGCATCTCACTAGTGCTAAGTTCATCGGAGCCTTCGGACCTGGCATCTGCCGAAGGTAAGGAACTCAGAGCCTCGAGCTGGGGCGAGGAGATTTGCCCGAGGTTCATCTTATGCTTGTAAGGATCAAGAGCACCCAGGAGGCCGAGAACTCGGATGGTCTCGCGACGCACCACCGGCTGCTGCTCAGTCTTGAGAAAGTTCATGAGGACGTCGAGAAGAGAGGGATACTGCATGTACGGCTTGACGACGTGGCCGGTGCTGCCGACCAGTTGGCCAAGTACCCAGAGAGCGACACCACGCTTTTCTGGTGAAGAGGCATCCACCAACATCTCGAGCAGTATAGTTAGGAGTTCGGGCATCCACGGCTGCATCTCGGCACCGCTGACTTCGGCTAAATCACCGACGGCTCTCAGAACCGCCAATAAAACACCAGGATTCGGGTCCGGCTCCTTCAGCTTTGGCACCAGCACCTTCAACACGGGTTCCATGTAAGGCCGTATGAGTCGTGGCGCTGAGACAACAAGGTGATCAAGCATGCGCGCCGCCTGTTCCTTGTTGCGGCCCATCCCCGAGTGCTCCAGCTCCGTGAGGAACTGGATAAGCGTCTTACGGAGCGAAGGCATAACGTAAGCCGGATTCATGCTGCTCAGTCGGCCGATTGTCCGAATAGCTGAAACATACAAATGGAAAAATGAGAAGAAAGAAAAAATGTGCAAACAGAATGTATAGATTTTGATAAACTCACCGAGCTCTCGAATCTCAAAGACCTCATCATTCATAGCAACGAACAAGCAGGAAAGGCTCTCGGCTTGGGCGAGGTGGATGTCGAAGGGCTCGTCGAGGGAAGCCAGAACCCAGTAACGGACATCAGGATCCGTGTCAGTGATTCCAACGACCAGTAGCTTGCTCAAGACACTCGAGACGGTATTTGTGACTGTAGGTCCTGGCTGGCCGAGGGCAAGCCTCAGGAGGCGCGAGCACGTCTTTACAGCCTCAAGTCGTACCTCAGGCTCCTCCCAAGTTAGGAAATAATCGGCGCATCGACGTACGAACTGCAACAGGGGATTTCCGTCGAAATTAAAGGTTCCAAGGGTACGCAAACCAAGCACGGTCGAAGCTACGTCGATCTCGGTAGGCGGAGCGGAGACCGGACTGCTGGCCGTCCAAGGCGCTCCCGGATGCCGAAGAGGTTTGTACATCAGGACCTGGGAGAGCATACGTAAAAGACCTTGAGATATGTCCGGCTTGAGGGAAGGCACGCTGTAGGCGAGCTCCCGTAAGCAAGTTGTCAGAATGGCAGAGAGTCCGGTGGCAAGCATAGGCTCCAGAAGATCTTTTACTTCGGCGGCGATGCTCTGTTTGGCCGCGTGTCCCAGTAGCGTTATGCAAACGAAGAGCGCAGGTTCCAGGGTGGCGGCGCGTTTCTTGCTTGGGGTCTCTTTCGAAGGCAGCGAGGTTCTGATAATCTCCATCACCCTTGGCAAATAAGGCTTGACGGCCTCGTCAACGGCGACGGCGATGAGACCGATGGTCGAGAATGCCGCGGCGCGATCCTTTTCGCGGCCTCTCAAACTCTGAACCAAGTAGTTCATGCACTCGCGCAAATTCTCTGCGACAAACTTGTCTCGGTCGAAGGCAGCTAATCGGGGCAACAAGCTCATCAGGGCGTTTTGAATGTGCCCGTTGCGACAATGTCGTTGGTTGATCACCTCGGCGCTTATGTCGGCCAACCGCTCGAGCATGAGACTGCGACAGGCAGCGGACTCGTGCACCGGATACACCGGATACAAGCTATGCTGGACGTTGTTTGAACTCTGCGGGGCGCTCGTCCACTTGGATACGAGGCTAGTCTTGAGGCGAGGCATCAGCGACAGGATATCGTTTTCATTCGCCTGCGTCGAGCAGTTTAATCGGTCCATCAAATCCTCGTAAAGTCGCTCCCACTGTACGTTGCTGCAACGCAATAATTCGTTCAGAACTAAAAGAGAGCCGTGGATTCGATCCTCTCTATTGAAACCTTTTTCTCTGCTGTACACCTCCTCAAAGGCTGATATTATTTCGTCATAGCATTGCTTATACCATTGGGATTTGTGCATTTGCTTAGCAGTCTCGCGCTGAGCGGTCACCACTAGAGCGGCTCTGAGAGCTTCTACAGCTCCTTCTCGAATGACCGCTTTTGGATCACGCACTGCATTGAATATGAGCTCGAAGAATTGTGTCACTTGTTGAAAAAAGTATGTAGGCATTGAAACTGCTAACTCCTTCAGAACCAAAACTGCAGCATGCCTCTTGTGCTCCTGTCTGTCACCGCTCAACCATTCAAAGGCTCTCTTCACCTCAAACTCCACGTACTCTGCCGTAAATGTTCCAGACACTAATGCCAGCTTGCCAACAGTTTTTGCCGCTAGTTCCATGACGCCTACATCGTTAGATGGTAACAGGTTGCGCAAGTAATTTGCAAATCTTATTGTTCGTGTATTAATGTTACCTACGTCTGCTCCTATTAAACAAACTATAGCTAATATTCCACCCTTCTTCTCATTTATGTCGGAACCTGAGACCATTTCAAAAATATGATGATTGAATTCATCCATAAATGCCGTAATTTCTTCCTGCGTCGCCTCACGCAATTCTGTCTTGACATAAAGGCACAGTTCCCGAGCTGCCTTGTTTCGAGCATCTTCATGTTTTGATTTAAGACGCTGAACAAACTGTTGAACAACGCTGCTGGTCATCTTTTGTCAGTGATGTTCTCTACTTCGATAACTAAATCTTCAAATCCAAGTTTTCACGCAAACATAATCTGAAATAATAAATATGTACTGATGAGTTGAATATATATAAATAAATTCTAAATTAAATAAAGCTGTATATATTATTAGTTATACGTTGAAAAAACTAATTTAAGCAAATGGCATGAGATTGAGTAATAACTATTGTCTAACAGTAGGTAAGTTAGTTACTCGTCTAACAGTAGATAAGTTACTCTTATCCATTATTCCATGTGTTCCATTCAAATTATCTAATAATTCAAAGGGCTGAAGAGCAAGTACAGTTTTATGTAAATAAAATCAGCTATTTTATTTAATAAAAAGTGTTTGAATAATTCAGAAAACTAAAGAAGATTAAAAAGCTTTAAAGAAAGCTATAATTCAAAATGTGTAAATATATAAAACAAATAGGAAATAGGTTAGTACCTACACATATTTGATATCTCATAAAATGTGTAATTAAAAAAATGATTTATCACAATTATCTTTTAAGATACCATATTAGTCTTAGAGTTGTTTTGATTTCGCAATTGCTTGAAAAAACAATGTTTCTTTCTTATTAATATGACACATTTATTTCAGTAGAAAATTAAAGGATTATGCCGTGTGATAACGCCTGTCTTGAAGCTCGCTTCGCACTTTTACGTGCTCCAAACTCCGGTATATTGTTACGGCACTTATGGCTCATAGCATTATGCATGTTGTACTGTTATCTACATTTTTTCCTAAAACCCTGAGCACAGAATTGCACATTTAACCAATACACTTCGCATTTACACTGCCGAGTGCCGATGCCAAACTTAAAATCAGGAGGCGCGGTAGCGCCTCGAGGCAAGTCTTCACATCCTATACTTAAGGGGGTTCCAGCGCGGAGAGTTCTGCGATCAGATATATCATTTGTTATAGATGAAAACTTCCAGAATCCA
>JAWWEN010035414.1:0-14325 GCA_035582955.1 Sycophila texana | reverse complement strand
ATCTGTACCGTCGACACACGTATACCGTGCTCACTTGAATAGCCCCACTGGCAACCAGTAGTACCCGATCAAGACCGAGGAAGGAAATGATAGATAGATAGATACGTCCTTTATTCGACTTGGAGGCAAAATTAAAAATACAATATAAATGCATTATAAAAATACATTATCAATATACAATTTTCAGAATATAATTAGCATACAAGTTTACAAGTTTCTTTGGTTAAGCAACGCAAGTACTGACACATAATAGTAATAATAAAGTAGATATATTAAAAATATCACAGTCGTAAAATAAATTGTACTTGGTTTAATTAATAAATACGTCAAGTTATTTTTAGTCTAATGACTAGCCATATATACTATAATACAATAAAAACATAGGTCCATACGCACTCTACCCTCACATAGGACAGCTAAAGGTCGAGATTGAGGAAGGAAATGAGCTGATTTTAAAAAGATTCTCTGCGACAAAATAGTGTGGTAATTATTTAACAATGTTACTTCTTTGTAATCTCATTTATTTGTATAAAACAAAAATTGATGTGAAATTAGAGCATCCTTTGCAGGAGCACTTGCATAATTATCACTCAAACCAAAATTTTTTCGTCCAAGTCCGCAGGATACCACTCATCGATCGGTGTCAATGTGGGTTATTTTATCCGAAACGATCTGCAAATTAGTCTGAAGTCGATACAGATTGCGTGATTAGTGTAAGCTAAAAAAATCGGCCGTTATACAATGTAGGTACAAAGTAAGGTGAGCGTGTAATTTAGCTAAGGCAATTTGACAACTTTCGCAGTTTAATGAGGAGCCGCGGGTAAAAAGAGCGCGTGGCTCTCCTTTTCAGCTCAGCGTCATTAAAATATGATTCTCGCCACGGTATCAACTCATTAGCGATTCTGATTGCAGGGCTCCGCATAAGCATTGCGCTCGCGGCAATTAAAAGTGAAGCAAGTGACAAAAATGGCCGGGCAACGTGTCATTACCGGCAATCTCCGATAAATGGAGGAGAATCCGCCGGGGACTCGTAACGATCGAAAAGTACGACAAAGCACGGAGCAGCGCGACGGAGACGCGGGCGTTTCTCTCGCGGCAAAATCGGAAGGCCTTCATTACCGCTATCCCTCATTTGCTCACCGGAGCGCGCGCGAGGCCGCGCCACGCGCATTCCCTCCTACCATCCCGCGAGCCGAGATGATAGGATGCTCTCCACGAGACGATCGAGCATCGCGCTCTCATTACGGAGGCTCCCGCGAGCCCAGAAAACAGGGTGGCGGCCAAGAGACACTTCAAAGCGGACGTGCGCCGCAAGAAATTCTTCCTGGAAGCGCCGCCGGTGCGAGAGGGACACATAGAGCGAGGCTAGATAGGGAGAAGGAGCTGCAGCTTCTTCTCTCGATCCTTTTCTTTGTAACGCTCGCGCGCGCGCGATTCCGTCTCCTGCCCTCTATCTCCTTCTGTCTTTCTCTCCACCGGCCGGCCGCAGCTCTCTCGCCTCCACTCATTTCGTGTATATATACCGCGAGTCGGCGTCAGGTTCTTGTTCCCACGGGAGAGACAGAGAGGAGCGCGCGAAACGAAGGTGACCCCTTCCGCGGGCATCTTGGCAAAAAAGATGAGCGCCCGGACTAGAAGAGATGCGCCGGCGGTTTGAAGAATCGTCTTGGTTTAATAACCGGCAAAAAGCGAGGGGGTCACTCTGCTGCTTCCTGATCTCGAGCTTGCGGGATTGCCCGGTTTTCAAAACTCTGCATCCAGCTGACGATCTTATGGATGCTGCATTTTCAAAGAGACTGGCGCAGATTTACTGCAGCGCTTTGTGCGGACCTTTTTTGCTGAGAGGTGGATTTGTCGTCGTGTAGCCGTCATCTTATGATGAGACTCATGCCAGTGATGAAATTTTATATTCATGTGATTTATTAATGTGAATTATTACCAAAAAAGTGATGCTCTTTCCTCTAAATATGAAAGAGTGGACATTCATACTCTTTGACGTTATAAGTCGTTTACTTATCGGCTAGAATTGGTGAATATTCACTTTTTCGCATAGAATTTCACTCTTTCATATTTAGATAGTTCAATGGGAGTCTATTGCAACCAGATAAAAAGTTTGTAATAAGTATATGGTACAAATGCATTCAAGTGCATTTTTTTCAAATACTTTTTCTCCCAAATTCATAACGAAACAATAAAATAGTATAGATTACGAGTAAAATAAGAATAGGTTCAGATCGCACGAAAATTTATAAACATGCGATTTGAGGCATTCTTTTTTACTTCTACTATTTTTCCAAAGGTATCAAAATAAAAAGATTTATTTTCTACCCTAGTATCTGTTTTCCCAACTTACCGAATCAAAAAGCTTATAATACATTCAGAATAAAAATCGCTTAAAAAAACGAATATCAGTATCTGAAAGAGTTACCTCTCTCACATAGTGATTGATAAAAATAAATAGTAAATAAATCCTATTATCGAGAAATAGCTGTTGTTCTGTTCAAAAATTTCAACTTCTGAAGAGATACTTACTACAACATCGGTCATCAGATATCATCAAATTTTAATACTTCTAAAAAAATTGTAATGAAACGAAATGAAAAAAACATTTGCTCGGTACTGTAACTAGAAAAAGTTCGCGTCGAGGCAGAGTAAACGGCTCCACGGTGACGAAAATCGGTAAAAAAGGGAAAAATTTCCATGATGGGATAAAAAGAAGGTTAAGAAAAATACTCGGCAGTTCCGAAAAAAAGAGGATGACAGTAGTCCTCCTCCTCTTTCCCTTTTCGTCTCTTTTCCCTGCTCTTTATTTCTTTTTGTCTTCGCCCTTCTTTCTGGCCGCGCGCGTGCTCTCGGGAGGGACTTTCCTCAAAAATATTAATAAGTTATAGCGGACCGATAGTTCTCTTTTTTTTCCGGGAACGACGAAAGCGAGCGAGAAGCCGAAAAGGGGCGAAGCGGCAGCGGGCCGCAACAATAGCTCGGCGCGCCGCGGGAGGCCGACCCCGGAGATTTGCTCTCGGGATAGAGCGAGTTTGACAACGCGAGATCGCGCATGCGCTCGCCGCTGAGCGATCAGATAAGGGGCTGCAGAGCCGTTTGAGAAACTCCGACGCGACGGATTCCACGCGCGCGCACACCATCACACGGCTTCGATAGAGGAGAGGACACAGTGGGACCAGCCGCTCGCACACGCATTTCCTTGCCCTTTTTTTTCAACCTCCGGACTCCTTGCCTTTTCATTCTTTTATACACCGTCGGAGCTTTTTCTTCTTTTTTTTTTGGCTCGGGAGCGCGAGCGTGTACTATGTGCGCGCCTCGGCCGTGTCGTCGGTTTCGGCGCGGCAGCGCTGCAGCAGCCGCGGGTATGTAAATTGCCGGCGTGTACCCGCGCTGTCCCTCTGCTCTGTTTGATGTCTTTGAGAAATTCTCCGAGAAATTTCGGGTAGACGTGGAGTTTGAAGTTTCTTGTGCCAACACCGAAATACCGTGTTGAAACGCTCTCCAATATTTTCGGTTCTTTAAAAAATTAATATTTCTTCTTACTTCAAATTTTTTACAATTATAGGCTTAGTCTAGAAAAAGTTTCAAGCCTTATACATTTGATATTTGCGAAATTTTTTTTTTAAAATTTAGTAAAGCGAATATATAATTTATGCATCTGAGTATCAGACTGAATGTATATTTTATGAAATTATTTTGGAGTATAAAATCAAATTTATTAGAGTGAATTTTGAAATTTTAAAAATTATATTTTTTCTCGCAATTATTATTTTTACTGTATTTTCATTATTTTAATTTATGTTTGATGTTATCTGACATCAAAAATGTGTTTATTATTTACTTAAGCTTTATACATAGTTAAGGTTTACGTTTATTTGTTGTGAATAATTGATTTAGAACTTTTTTTTACCAAATTTAGTTTTGATCTTTAGGTTTCTTTTTAATATGAAAATTTTTAATTTATTACTATTTGTTTGCTTGTGCCAGTGCAATGCAAATTTTTTTAATGTAAAAGGTAGTTTTAATTTTGCTATTGTTATCTTGTAAAGGACTTTTAGCTCGTCTTATTGTTTAAATAAATAAATAAGTAAATAAAATCAAAAGTCTCGGTAGAGTTGTACTGTTCGATGAAGCACATTCAATTTCTCAGGCTTGTATAGTTTTAGCATAAATAGTTCCCCGCAGGAGACATTTTTGCTAAGCCCTTTCTTTATTACTTTCTAAAGTAAAATTCTGAAATTGAATAAAATAAGCTAAAAAATGTTATTTTTCTTCATTTTTATACTATACTTAAACATAATTTATATTTCTGTAAGTATAGAGATTGTAAATTAAAGAAATTATTTTTATATTATCCATATACTCTACCCTTAATGCGAATGAAAAGTATTATAAATTTTTAAGTTATAAAAAAAATATTAAATGAAATTATAATAAAAGTGTTATTAATTAATTTCAATAATTTTTACTGTTTGTACAAGATATTAATAAAATTTTTGGTATTACTTTGTGTTGCATAAGTGGACTTAACATGTGCTTCTATTTAGTGCTTATATAATTTAATATTGCCTATAGTTATCAATCTATCTATTAAAACATATTTTTAAACAAGGGACAGGTTAAGTACAGTCATGGTCCACTGCCGTAAAAAATCCACGGTAACCGAGACCCAAGCTTCTAGCCGGCTCACGAATAATGCACCCGCAAACAGATGCATCTCCGCGAGGAGAGCGTGGTGGATAATTTATCTCCGCGTCCGAAGAGGAATCTCGAAACTGCCGACGAGAAAAAATAAATAATAAAAAAGGAGGCGCGAACGTCGTCGGAGAAAACCGAATAGCGCTCCCATCGAGCGCTTCCGAAGGGTTGAGATCGAAACTGTGACCTTCGCATAATGCGCCTCGCCTTTCGCAAGCGCCACAATGGCGCGCGCTCGGCCGCCTTCCTGTGCGCCTTCCTATACTCTTTTTTTTTTTTTAGATCGACCGACGCGGGACATAATTTACGAAATTATTGTCTCCCATCGGAGGAGCCGCGAAAAAGGGAGATTCCCCTCTGCCAGACGCGCGCTTTTGGATGCTTATCGCATTGAACCTCCCTGCCTTCATCAGCGGTAAGGTACAAGAAACTCGGCGAATTGCCGCTTGATGTGGGTATAAAATAGCAGTATGCGCAGTGGAGTTTCTCTTTGCTTTTTATTAAATGATTTTCAATTGATTCATTGTAGATTTTCTCTACGAAAAAAATTGACATAATGAACTGCATTTTCGCACTATTGTGTTGAATAAACAATGAATTCAAGCAAAAGTGATTTTTTGCTAGATGCTAAATAGAAATTTCAATGTCGCAATGTTATTGATTGAAAATTTTATTGATAGAAATATGCAAACGCTTCATTATACAAAGAAGCAGGAATAACTTAATCCTTCTTAATTAATTTATGCAAGGCAAATAATGTATTCATTTTTGAAAATGAACGAGATGAAAATAAAATAAATAAAAAAATTTGCAAAAAGAAACATTCTGATGCTTAAAACAATAACGATCGTATTTATTTAAGACATTAATTACATTGCACTAGTTTACCGATACTATCTGATATACTCCAAAAAAAAAAAAAAAAAAAAACAAACAAACAAATTTATGTACAAATAAAATCGATATTTATAAAACACACACATTAACGAATTTTCAAGCGTGTACTTGTAATTTATCAACCAACTCGTACAACTCTGACGTTATGTAACTTCTCGATTTATTACAAATGTCAGCGAGATTTGTCACTGGCACTCGTAATACACGTTTCCTCCGATAAGGCCTTTTGCGCATGACTAATGCAATTCGCGAAAATTATCGCTAGTCCTTAAAATATAAAGTCGATCGATAAAACTCAATTAGTCGGCACTGATATATTTATTTAGAATTATCGTCACGTGCGGCACATGACTAGCAGCCTATAAGCAAGCGCAAATAATTAAAATGCATCTTACAGCCGATTTTTCGGCATCCCGACGAAAACTGATCGTGACATGTTAATCCAAGGAAGCCGGCAACGCCAACGTTTCGACTGGTAGTAATAGATGCCATTCACTCGTAGTTTTAAAACAGGTCTCAAACTACTCATTAACGTCCATTGTTCCGAGGCGTTTTTACATAAGGCACGGCGAATGCGACGCTATCGAACAATACCAGCTTTCCGCGGAGGGACGGAAAAAGAAGGCGCCGTCGAGGAGACAGCGGGTAAAGGCCGCGGTGTTTGACGTCCATTTATATTATTACTAATCGGAACTGCGGCGAAAGGACCTTATCGGTGAGCAAAGTCGCCGATTTTTGCAGACTCGCCTGGCGCCCGTCACCCGGTGAGAAAGAAAGAGAGGGAGGGAAAAAAGGCCACGGCGGCGCCGGCGACGAATTTATATGGTCGATCGTATATATACGTGAGCAAAGTAATGTACGCAATGATAGAAACGATAGGTCGGCAGCGAGGAGCCGACATGAATCATTGAAGATTAGATCAATAGGTAAATAGCATAACTTTTAAGTGGGCAGCGGCCTGGCCTAGCGCGACACGAGAATGGCATCCTATCAATGCATTTATACTTGCGTCATGGAGATAAAGTCGAGCTGGAAGTCTTTTTTTTAACTTACCTTTACTTCTCACGGTTAAATTCGCCGATCTATTTTCTTGTTTTTCGTGTAATTTTATCAGCGGATATTTTCCTAAATGAATTAATCGATCTTTGTATCTTGTGTTTCGAAGGGGTCTGTTTATTCTGAAAGTTTAGCTTATGCTTTAATATAGAGATAAAACTACTTAATATAGTGATAGCATTATCTATTACTATTAATATATAAAGATCAGCTTTTTAATACTTATATTTATTCTTAAATTATTATACTTTTTCTTTTCATTTAGAAGGTCATTTTGCTGTAAAAATTAATATAACCAATCAAATTAAGAGTAGCTGAGTTTACTTTGAGGATCACAATTTCTTCGTTTAGTACTTCACAAAGATGTAATTTTTAACAATCTTATTCTTTCATTCCGCGCTTTGCGGGGAAAGTTTCATTTCTATTATTCCTGGATATTAGAAACTATTTAAGATACAAAAATAAAACATCTGTTTTTTTCATTCTGTCTTTCTATATATTCAAAAAAATTTTAATCTTACGGAAGATTGATTTTTTTAAGCACGTGCTAAAAAGATAATAACTAAAATTCGTAAATTAATGCTTGAACATTAATTTGAGCTTTTTTATACACATATCTTGCAGTATGCTTATTTTCATCAAAATACTGAAGTAAACCTTCTTCAGAGAGAATATTATAACAGATAGATAAATTCGAATAATTATATTAACTGCAAATTTCAATAGATTCTTTGATTTTCGTCGCCAGCGATTGTATTGCATGATCGTATCTAATAATTTGCTCGCATAAATAATTGTTTTCACAAGCAGCCCGTCAGCTCTCACTTATTTACTACCGAAACCGTCCCGTCAACTCGAGTTCGCCGATAAATAAGGCATCGAAAATACGAGACAGGCAAATAGGCCGATCGCGTTCGCAGCCGTCGTCTAGACGCTTAAATTTTGCGATCACCTACGACGATAATTTCCATCGATCGGCAGCACGCCGACACTCGCGGCGAAAAGGCGCCGCGAGCGCGTACAATAGACTTCAACGCCGCAGCGGTTCGGGCTCCTTTTTGCCGTGGCGTCGCGCGCAGTCCACCTCTGCGTGGCGCGCGTGTGGAAATTCAGTGGCTCTCCTCATTGTCTCGCGGACTCGTGAAAAGTATTGATCACCAGGGTCCCCCCCGGGCTCGGCTCTATTAATAGCCAGTGACGCCGCGAAATCGCGGTCGTAGTGAGAGGGAGATTTGTTGGCGCGTCTCGCGGCTTCCTGCCGATCGCTTTAACGAGCGGGATACCGATTGCGAAAATCGTGTTGGTGATTCAACATTCTCATTCAATTAACAGGACCCTATAAGTGTATCTTCCTCAAATTTCTGTTTAATTTTTTGCATTTTTTTATAATCCGCGTACAAAAAGTATTTATCTATTATTAATTGTAGAAAGTACAAATCTCAGTTTTTCCGGTGACTCGTATTGTTATCGTTCGAAAGTAATACCGATGATAGCACATCCACGGATTCCTATCAATCAAATTCATCGAAAAGTATAATAATCAGATTTAAATTCGAGATAATCAATCTGCAGAACAATTTCAGATCTCTTCAACTTTCCTGTGAATTTACCTTCCTAACAAATAATTAAAACTAAAAAAGAGAATTCAGTCACAATGCTCCAGTTCCCGTAAACAATAGCAGCGATCGGTGTCGTCCGTATCCTGAGTGCGAGATGGCACATTAAAGATAATAAAAAAAAAAGAAGAAGAAGAGAAACAAACGGTCGGAGAGAAAAAAAAGGTAAATGAGGGGGTTAAGGACCTCGGGCTAATTTCGCGTCACTCCTCCCCAGGGCCGGGGGCGGACAATAGGGGGGTCCCGGGTCGGCTTCTGCGAAAGCTGCTCGAAAAGCGCGGCGCCCTCGGCGGCGATTGGCCGGCGCGTCGGCGATCGGGCCGCAGGCTCATTAACCGGTGCATCCGGCGGCGCGCGCGCGTGCACAATGCCCGGCGGCGGGGAGCTGATACGCGCCGTGACGCTTGAGCAGCGGCGCGAGACGCCGGCGACGCCGATTGGCCAGGGCCGCCGCGCGACGAGGACGCCCACAACGCGCGCGTTTATATAGTACATAGGCGAGCGCGCCGAGTTCATTCATAGTTCCCGGCGCTCTCTCTCCCTCCCTCTTTCTCTCTTTCTCTTTCTCTCTCTCTTTCTGTCTTTCTCTTTCTCTCTCTCCCGCGAGTCATTCATTACGACGCGACGACGAATGCTCTTGCCATAAGCGGGCGCGCTTGACGCGCTTTTCGCGGACCGCCACGGCGTTGCGTCACTTCGCCGGTGTCTAGTGTGTGTTCGGACCTCGCGTTTTGCTGGTTGTGTGCTTTTTTTTGCGTGGTGTCGCGAGGCGAGTGTTGCACCGAGCGGCGGAACAGGCGCCGGCTGACCCTACCCAACATCTCGCGCACACAGCTCCACGAAGAATGCGAATTGGTGAGTCGACCTTACCCTTCTGCGATTACCGGCTTTTGGGCTCGCACTGGCGGTGGTGATACTTCTTTTTTTACTGCTATGCTCAAGTTCCCCTTCGTTACACTTAAAATTTAATCTCGATTTTTTTGGAACTCGGGTTTTCGTGAATCGGCATGTTTTTATTTTGAAAAAATTTAGAATCTGTGAAGAAACGACGTTTTCTTAATTATTAATCGGTGTCAAAATCAGATTTATATGCCAGTACTTTTAATGCAAAATCGATACTAAAGAATAATATATTATTTAATAATCGAACTCTTAATTGTTTTGTAATAGTGCATAAATGAGTCATCGAAGAATTTTAGCGAATTTAATTATTTTGGTTTAGAATCGAGAACTGATAAATTACGTGAAGCTATAGTTAATTATGATAAGATAAAGAGCAATGACGCTTTATTTATTTTCGCGCAGTGAATAATTTCCTCATACATTGTGAATATCAAGATATTTGTTTTATCAAGTACTCGTGTTGATAAATTTCGTGACGAATGATCGCTTTAAATAAATCAGTTTGTATGTTCTCATGGAAGCTTAAATAAACAATAACAAAGAATTTGTCAATATTTAATAACCACAGCGTTAATTTAATTGCAATCAAAATTCATGAATTTGATCGCCAACATACACGAGTAAGAAAGCGATTCGAAAAAAAGTGGTGACTTTTTTTGGTGAAACGATCTTGTTGACGTGGACAATGGGTCTTGGCCTCGAGGTGATCATCAGTGGTTTGTTTTTCTCGCGTTCCTACCTCCTGATCTTTCCGCGGTGAATTCGTCGAAGAAAAGCGTTTTCACGCGGTTACCACCAGCCGAAGATCAAACGCGCGATATCGACGCTCCCTGTTTCGAATGGCACTGGAGGAGGCACGAGGGTCCTTTTGTCGCGCGCGGTAGCCGCAAGTATACAACGACTCCAGTCGGCGTTTTGTGTTTCTCGCGAGTTCCTCATTGTTCGATGATCCTCTCGAGTGACCGCCTTTTTGGCAGAGAGAATAAAGGTAGACGCGTGAAAAGGACATCGGTGAAATATGTATTAGTGGAAATAGGAAAACGATTGGCGGTTATTTTTTCATTATTTCTTCATCACTTGCAAATATATAGTTGTCTGATTCTCATCACCATAGCGAAAGAGAAAAATTACAGAACATTATTAAATCTTCTTTTTTTCCAATTTATTGTGAGCAACCATGGAAAACTGGAAATGAAAATCGGCAAAACATCGGTTAAAATCGTTATTGATATAAGAACAGAAGAGAAGTCTCGTACAAGCAATGAGAAAAAGAAAGTGAAGACCTCATGAGATCTTTTTCAGCGCCTCTTGACGGCCCACAAAAGGATTTCCATAACAACGGCAAATCAAATATTTTGACAAGTTCGCGCTGCCAACTCGTAGCATCCGAAGATAAGCTCTTATCTGATTGCCGCGTCTGAGTCAATTATAGTCGTGCGTCCGCAAGAGCTTAAAACATCTATTTGCACCGACCGCTTCGGGGGAAAAATCTCGGAGTCCCTCGGTCCCGCAAAGACGCGACCCCGACGGGCGGTCGGGTGCAGTCCCGGCGTTGACGGGGAACCAATCGATTTCACGGAGGCGCGCGCCCGCGCGCGATTTTTCAGCCCGTCTAGCGCCAGAGGACGTCCCCGCAATTTCTCTTTCTCACCTTGACTCGGGACGGTGGAAAAGCGCTTTTTTTCTTCTTGTTTCAATACAATGGAAGCCCGCCTGCTCGTCCCGCCGGTCCGAATTCTTGGGCGCGCGATAATTTAAAATTAGGGGCGCGTCGTCGGTCGAGCGACAGGGAGTTTGGCTTTTCCAGAAGAAGATTTTCCCGGCTCCTTTTTTGTAAACTCGAGAGCAGTTTGGCGCGACGTGCCCTTTTCGGTTAGTTTCGGGGTTTGGGAAAAAAAATTTGAATGAATACATTTTTTTTTTCAAACGGACGAGCGATTTTGCTATTAGTTACATTAACCCCTCAATGACTATGCAGACAAATTAATTACGTTAATTTAGCCATCATTCCTTTTTGATGTCTTGTTGACTCAAAGTTTATAAATAGCATGTGTTCAAATATAATACGATGAATAATAACTGAGAAACATGTAACACTATTTCCTTATATCTCTATAGAAACTAAATTACTTTCAATAATGATTCACTGTATAGTAAGTGACTTAACTAACCCGCTCCAAAAATCTATCCACATCCGCGTTTATAGTTCTTGTTTTAAAGACGCAAAAGAAATTGTTTGCTTCAATTCAAATCGCCATGCAATAAGTAGAAAAATTGCATTTCCGAATTCCCAATTACGCAACAGTGCAGGTGGTCAGCTGTTCTGATGTTCGCGATAATAAAGAGGGTCCGCAGATAAAAAATAATAACACAAACAGTGACACGTCATAGAGCCCCGACGCAGCCATTACTCGGAACGTGCTGCTCGTCCAAGGCACGCAAAAGGCTAAAAAAGAAGAGATAAAGAAGCGCCTTATCCGCGAGAGCCGAGGCGGACCTTGCAATTTGAATCTTCGCCGCGGAGGATGGCGAGGGAGCCGAGAGTCACGCGCGTGAGAAAAAAAAAGGAGGCGAGAGATCACGCCCTCCTTCGTTTTGTTCTCCGCACTCCGGGCTCCTTTGTCTCCGAGCCATTTTTCCCGGCCACCGACGTGCTTTTCGGAGTATAATGAGGCGCCGTCGGCGAAAAAAATGACAGACTGCCACACGCGTAAATCGATTTCTTTGACTTCGAGAATCCAATCTCAGTTAGCACGTACGTAAACAAGTGTAACGAATGCATTGCACTTT
This sequence comes from Sycophila texana, assembly GCA_035582955.1. Classification (NCBI taxonomy): domain Eukaryota; kingdom Metazoa; phylum Arthropoda; class Insecta; order Hymenoptera; family Eurytomidae; genus Sycophila; species Sycophila texana. Next base: position 2,362 of record JAWWEN010035414.1, on the reverse strand, counting down.
TATTCGCGACATTAATTATGCAAATAAAGATCGAGATGAAACGAAAAAAATAAAATAATAATGACGTGCTTTAAAACGCATATTTTGCGACGTGAAACTGACACTATTTTTTTCATAATGTATATAAAATTAATGAAATATAATGAGCAGCCTGACCATCGGCGCAGATAAGATAAGACGACGCCGGTGTCAGCGTTCTAAAAATTTCCCGCAACGGCAGCTTACTTGAAATCGGTCAATGTTTCGTTAATCGTCGCGTCTTTGGAGCGATAGAAAAATCGTCCAAATCCACCTTCCTCGGCAAAACAACCGCGGCCTAAAAGCAGAGGCAATTTTTTACGCCACTTACAGAATCAATCTTCGCTCTTTAACGGCCACTTAGAAAAATTAAGGCGCTCGACGCGCTAATCCAACCCCCCAAGCTCTCTCGGCTTCCTCGGTCCCTCCCGCGGAGGGATGAGACCCGACGATAAAAAATAATTTTACCGGCCGACTATCAAATTTCTCCGGACATTAACATATTGTGAGCGAGTGCTGCTCGCGCCAAGGCAGAAACCCTACACCCCCATTCTCTTGAAAGCTCCCGCACACAGGCGCGTCTTATCACCTCGCGATACTGCGACTCGGAGCATCCGATGCGCGCCGGATTTAGCCGCATTTAGCGCTTCCGATCTGAGGAGATAGGCGATAAATAAGCCTCGCTCTCCGTGAAAAATTTATGGATCGTTCGTCTAAATTAGTCTCGAGGTGCGTCGCGAGGTAATTATAATTCCTCGTCTGTCGCTCGATTAAATTCATTTTGAATAATATTTGCATACATCGCGCTCCTTTAGCACGGGAATAGTCGCCGACTAATCGATGCTATCGTCCCAGATGATCGATCACAATTGACCGATTACGTTGTCCAATTCTCACCGGAAACCTTCTATTAGAGTCACTAACTATTAACATCACCTTCCAATAGCAGAATCGCCAGTCCGTTTTTTCGTAATATCTTCACGAGTTTCACCTCCGAATATTGTAATATTATAATTGACGATATATGAAAATTGAATAATTAAATTAAAGCTTCCGGCAATAAAAAAAAAAAGAAAAAAAATGATAATCATCGGCTGTTCCAATTCCGATCGTCGCATACCGATCAACCGAATAAAACTGGAGCATTCGATCGATTCGTCACTCGCTTATCGCCGAAACGTCGTAATCCACGCGTCAGCATCCTCAGGAAACGCGGCAAAATTCGGCAAGCACCCATGACATCACTGCCAATGATAAATCATCACGGCGTCTTATCTTAATCGTGTTATCGCTGCGCGAGGCGCGAGGTGTCCCTCCACTCTTCTTCTTTTTTCCAGGCCTCTCCTTATACCGATCCCGCGGCGCGCATATACTTACTTACACACCAAGTTTGCGCGCGGTAGGTGCCGGTGGAATTCGAGCTCGCGTATAGACCTGTTTAATGTTTGGCGCTGAGCTCGCGCGCGCGCGATAATAACTTTCACCGACGGCCGACGGGCGCACCGACTTCTTTATGCCCTTATCTCTTATTCGCGGCTCTCGCGTGCGCCGTGCTGCGTGCGTGACTGACTTCGCTCTCTCTCTCTCTCTCTCTCTCTCTCTCTCTCTCTCTCTCTCTATTTTCGTTTATTTTACGGGACGACAAAGGTGGGTTACTGGAAAACGCGGTCCTCTGAGAGACCGCCGCAGTTTGCCGACTAAACAAGACCGCGATAAAAGTGTTTGATGTGGGGTAATTGGTGCTTAGGAGGGATTTGCCTGCCGCCGCGGCCGAGTGCGGTGTGATTAAATGTTATTTTTCGGTGAATTTGTGATTCTCATTAATTTGAGCGGAATTATTGCTGTTCGTACAATAGTTACTTTAAGTGCGATTGAGACAAAATTTGCAATGGAAGTTTTATTTTTAGTTGCCGGGGATCAGTCTCTTACACTTACACCGTAGAATAAACAAAGTATTACTTTACGTTATGGATATTATAAGTGCAATATGTTTATACGTGATTAAATATATCAATAAACCAATCGAATAAATGTTAGCTTAGCGTGAATGTTAGCTTCAATAATTTTAAACTTTCTTTTCGCGTATGACGATATAATTATTTGAATTAAATATTCACTAGTGTCCTGTTACCGATTCCCTCCAAAATCTATGAATAAAATAAATTGGCAAGAATTTTTTAAAAGAATACTTTAAAAAAAAAAAAAAAAAAAAAAAAACAATGGCTTAACAACATTGCATCAGCTTAAAGTTCATTTAATTACACGTACCGTACACTGAGAAAAAAGTTTACTAATCACAATTAACCATTACTTGCTTTAATTAATATTTACTTGTTTCAACCAA
>JAWWEN010035403.1:0-14328 GCA_035582955.1 Sycophila texana | reverse complement strand
TTTGTTAAGCGATTTTTTTTGTAAAAGATATTTCAGTTTTTGTCGCGGTCTCAATCATTTTTTCCACGATAGTACATAGGTATCAGTAAAAGGATATTATTCTTTGTATAAATTAAAAATAAAGTTAAAAAAAAAATGTTTTCAAATAAAGTAACGACGTTATTGTTGTTGGAAATAAAAAAAAAAACTAATTATTGTAAATATTCATATAAATAAAAATAATAAATATTTGATGTAAATAACAATAATAATTATTTGACAAATAAAACAACATTATGTATAAAGGAAGCGTGCAAAGGTAATTATTTGCTGTAACAATTAAATTGTTCAGGGTAAAAAGCAAAAATAAAGAATAATTAAATCTGTACTAATTAGCATTATGTCAAGGAAGAGCTTGGTTTTATTTATTATTTTGTCATGGCCGCAGGAAGAAATGTTGAATATATTAAAAATAAAAGAAAAAGAATCCCATGTAAACTTAAATAATTTCAGATATTAAATTTACATTGTTATTTACGAATATAACGTGGGTTACGCCTTCGATAATTAAAAATGATGTTAATTAGATATGTTCGTCCTTAATTAAATTCTGTATTGCGGGTAATAGCAGTTTAATTTTAAATTTCCTCTGACCGCAAAATTGAAGTATTCTATACTTGATTAAAAAAAAATTCTTATCGATATATTAACATACCCTTAATTTATCTAGATCATTTGCGTTAGTCCAAATCACAGATTTTTACTAATTTTTTTCTTTAAATTTTTTTCTCATTTTGATTCCAATTACTGGAATATTTTAGCAATATTTGTTAGTTTATCTCCATTTCTTTTAATAGTCTCTTATCACATTACGTAAGTACGATTACCCACGTTTCAGATAAAGATCACATTACGTCAATCAAGATTTCTTATCACTTCTCATTCAACTAAAAAAAAAGTTAACCAAAAAAAAGAAAGAAACTTTGTGCTTCGCTAAAAAATAACGAACAAAATAACAACAAACCGTCCGCGAGCGAATTTCCTGAAAAATCAAGCCTCCTCGTACATCACCGTACCGCGTACGCAACGGCGCGCCTAGAAAATACCGAAACCCCATAACTTCTCGTCGTCCATTCGCGCGAATTTCGCTCGCAAAAAAAAAAAAAAAAGCGACGACAATGACGCACCCGCCAGCGAAGCCCTGGCCTCTGTCCAGCTGGGCGTGAAACAGGACGCGCTTCCTCTCCCGTTGTGGCCCGATCCTGACCGTGAAAAATCCGTCGCCACAATTAGTGACGGGATAACGACGTCGCCCGATGAACTCGGCCGACTCCAAGAGCTGACGGTTAGGATCCAATAAAATAAAAAGAAACATTAACGGAGATGGGATTCGTACGTGACTGGGACGCGCACATCTCCGACTCGTAATTGTATTGGCTCACCGCGTCGATTTTCCACGAATTTGTGAGACGAAAAAATTGTATCACACGTACACACACCTACACATATATACGTACATACATATAAATACACGTGTAAGTATGTATCTATATTGTACATCGTACGCAGGTATACGTATGTGTGAATATATGTATATAAGTACATGTGTATATGTGAATATATAGTACCTTCGGATGTGCCAGATGCCGACATGGTTTGCGAAGTGCGCACGTCAGAATTTTATCGGCAGCTGAAGGATATGTGGAAATTGTTTTTTCTCTTGAGTTTTTTTACTTTATTCTTCTAACGTTCAGAACGCGCCGTGAGAATCGCGGCTTATAGCGTTTGTGTGGGTGCGATTTATTTTGCGGTCGATGCATTGTTGCACACGAGGAGTGCGGAAAAGGGCCGCGGGGTATCGGTGCAGGGGGCGGAAAGAGCGATGGAGGTGTAATAAGGAATTACTCGGCTTTGAGGAATTGGAATTTTTTAATAATCACATTTTTTCAGCGGAGATTTTAGTTGGCCCCGGTTATTGATCATCTATTCAACATTTTAATTTATGAGGATAAATGAGGGGGAGGGGCGTGGAAGAAATTTAAAAGAACAATTTATATTGAATTCTTCGTTTATTTTTTCATAGTTTACGTGTTTATCGTTGTATATTCAAAGGGAATCTCGTGTTTCGCAGTAGGTAGGTCTTGAGTTTATTAAAAAATTGTTCAAATAGTATGGACTTTTATAAATTGACTGTGAAAATTAAATGTTCATCAACATAAAACCTCTTATTCTTTTTTTTTATAACTAATTACTCAGTTCTATTTCGAAGATTAACTGCAGAATATGAAATATAAAACAGATTAATTTATGATGATTATGATGATGATAATATGGTATATTATTTAAATGACTTGATTAATAACTTTTTTTTTACTTTTACTTTAGTTATGCAATTCACTCGAAAAATTCACAGAAAATTGTTATGTTTGTTCTTTCATTGTAAGTTTTTACAGTTCAACTTTTAAGATTTATTAGGATCGTCACTGTTATTTTATAAGGACTCTTTAGTCCGTTAAATTAAAATAAATAAGTAAATAAATAAAAAAAACAACACGTTCTCACATTCCTGGCTACTGCACTAAAAATAAGCCAGTGGCTACAGCATGCATTTTATTTCCTAAACAAAAGCGTTATTTTCAAGCGCAGACAAGGCGTCGACACATAAGGGCTACCGGAGTTAATTGGATTTTTCTAAATAAAACGCACCGATTAAAAAGTTTACAAAAAGTTGAACAATCGGTCTATAAACGGCCCCCGAAGCTCACACAGCTATCCCGTTAAATTCATTATTTGACTATACTGACTCCCGTTGTCCCCGTTCATTGCGAAATTTTAAACTTTCAAACTTGTCCCTCCCGGCAGTTTGTCGTCAATCGCTACACTGGGAATTCCGTTCGGCCGTCACTGCGCTTTTCCGGAAAGTAAATGCCACGTCAAAAGGAAAGCATAACAATGGCGCGATCCGCCGCCTCCCCCCTTTGGAACATTCTACTCTAAATTATTCTTTTTTCTCCTTCGCCCCTTTATGCCCTACCCTCGAATAATACCGAATAAAAAGGGGCGCTCGCGAGAAAATTCGATTAAAGTTTAACATACTTGGGGTAAAGAAAAAAAAAAGAAAAGAACGGTATTTTCACTTTATTGTTTCTTTTAGTATAATTAAACTTTTCCTTTATTTTCCCGGCCTCGTTTATGACCCGGACGTTTTCTTCGCGACTAAAAACGAAGTAACTAACGGCAACGACCAGCGCTACACTGTCAGTAACGCTGAAGTACACACACACACAAACACACGCATAGAGTCCGAGTGAGTAAGCACGGAGTGGAATTGATGCATCCATCGTGAAATATGGGCCGTGCGTTTTCGTTACCCCGACGCCGGGTATTGTTTAAGTTGCACAATAAAAAGGTACGTTCTGGGCGCAAGGAGAAATTCTTGATATGATGGAGAAAGTTCATCAAGCCCAGGGAAAGCATCAGTTGCAGATGCAAACGTGAAATTGAATTACTTTTTGTTATTGTTGTGATTTATTTATGCATAGTGGGGATAATTAAGAAAAGATTGTAAAGCGTTTTTAATTATCTCAATGAAATGTTTGTAATATGGGTCTTACATTCTCGGATAAAATGTATCAAATGGATAATTAAAATCTTGTCAAAAGCTACAGTGACAATTGTTTTTGTTAAGATCTAATAACAATTTATTAACTTTTAACATTTTTATTTCTTTATTTATTCGAATTAAAAACTTTGTTTGCATTATTCTTTCATAGAAAAGAAAAAATTAAATAAGTTACGTTGACGTGTGTAATCTCAGAATAAATAAATAAATAATGGATTGAATAATAGAATGTTTAGAAATTACATTTGTTGACAGCGGTTTATTCAATACCGAGGAAAATATTTCATGCATTATTATTTTATTAAAACATTAAATAAGTTCTTTATTTACTATTTCAGGTAATTTAAATAAATAATCAATTATACACTAAAATTTTTATGAAGCTATGTCTTTTTATATCTGTTTATACGATGAAAATCTCCTCGTTGCTCGTAAAATCCATTCACTGCAATCCTACAAATGCGAGGATGTCTGAAAGCAAATTTTTATGCTTAATCGATGAAATGAATTTCTTCATGCATTTTTCCAATGTTTTTATGTAAATAATTCGCGAGCCATAAATATGCGCGAGTCATTTCTTTTGACACGATAAATTTCTTTAGTGCTATTTGATCAATACAACGCGACTGCACTAAGGGCATGGAAATTTGTTATTGCAAAATGAAATTTCGTCAAAGCACTACGCTCTCGTGAAAATTGATTGGATACGCAGAAAATGTTTAAATCTTTTTAAATGCGGCATTCTCGACGCATTGAAATTTAAATTAGGCACGCAATATTTCAAAAATTGATAACAAAAAAAAAAAAAGAAACGCACTGTTGTAAAAAATGATTTTGCAAACTAACTTGCATGTAAATTTCAAATGTATCGAAGCTTAAAATCTCGGCGATAAAAGTTATATCCTTCGGAATATCGATCGCTCGAAACTTTGCACTTTGCGACTTATCGCATACATGAATATTTTCAACTTTGATTTCTGTCACTCCCATGTAAAGGCTTAATGTTAAATTTAAATTTTTGAGCGCGTCCTTACATCTTTTACATGTACGATGCAAGAAAGCCACGATGTTGAAAACAATTTTTAATCGCGTTTGTATTATATAGAAACCAATGAAATTGGTAAACAATTAAAATTCTGTGGTATTCTGGCAAAGAAACATAAATCCACTTTTTGCAAAAATTTCACTGTTGGAAAATCACGTAATTATAAATTCAATACACATACACTGATTAATTGAGCGCCACGAAGATTCTTTACATATTGAATAAACAATGCAAATTGTGTTGAATTTGCTTTATTCAAAGTAAGAGAATTTTATCTTTTGAATATTACAGAAGATAAGCACAAAAGGTATTAAAAATTGATATTTTTTTGTGTCAGTAATTAGTATAAAATTTGCTATATAATTAGTGTTAAATTTATTAATACAGAGCAATTGTTTTTGTTTGTAGCTGTAATAAATGGATTTGAGGATGCACTTATAATGCTGCAATTAATTTCTGAAATGCTGTTGCGCGTAAAAACTGTTTAGTACCATGCGAATTTATTGTCATTGCTGCAAATGCAAGGGGATGTTAACATTAACGTAAATTTTAGTTAGATTATAAAATAAAATTTATGATCGATCTAAAGAGCAAGTTTACTGTGTTCACCGTCTTCTCTCTATTACTTAAATAAATCAATAATTTATTTTTATTTTAACTCTTGACAAAATTAGAAAAAGTCATATATATAACTAAATATCCTTTTGAATTATTCCTTCGCACATAGTGAGAATGACAATTTAATACAATACCAAATTTTTATAATTTAATTTAGATTGTTTATTTAATTATTTATTTTAATTCTTTATTTTTTACAAATTATAAACGTTTTTCTATTTAAAAATGAATGAACTTAAAAAATCTTTAAAAATCGCGCTTGTAGCTAATAATATTATGAATTAGTAGTGCTTCTTGCTTCTTTTATTTTCTCTTCGGTTTCTTCTATCTTTTCATATTAATTATAAATTATAAAAAGTATTTAAACGAGAAAAATGTATGTGTACATTGATTATAAAAAAAAACAGCTAAAAACACGTGAAATCCTAAAAATTTTGTACTATTTTAGCAATTTTTTACAATTTGTTATAAAATGTCTTGTCGACATTTCGAGCGAGTTGCTGTGATATCGAAATTGAATGCTCAATTAACAAGTAATAAATTTCTATTGTAGATATTTAGTTGTGTTCGCGGGTGATTATTTGCAGATGCTATATATGAATAACTGCTCGAACGACTGTCATGCACCTCCTGATATTTACCTATTCAATACTGCCCACTTGTATTCTCTGAATGTTATTCAGATTGCGACCGCCGATTCAATATATGATTCTCTTCGAAATTCATTTTGCGGTATGATACGAGTTTTAGGCGTTTGATTTCCCAAATTAAAATTCATTTCATTTATTTGTTGAACTCAATGGTTAAATTTCAACAATGTTATTAATGTAATCAATAAAATTAAACGAACTGTACTAGAGATAAATATAATATATATTTTCTTAGAAAGAAGATTTGCAATATTGAATATTCGAAGATTCGCCGTAGTAGAAATTTTTATGTGAAAAGCTCTTTAAATATTACTGAAATTTTCCTTTAAAAGAGATTATTATCTAAAACATTCATCTAAAATATATTTTTTTTTTACATTCAAAAAATGAGTTATTCGAAAACTAAGAGTCGCGTAGCAATACTTAAAAAAAAATGAAAATACAGAACTCCACAAAGAAATAACATTTGAGACTTCTTAGATTGAAAAATCTTTATTGATTTAAATAAGTTACACCTCATTATAAGGTTGGCATAAATTATTATCATACATTCGCATCATATCATATCATTATTCACTGATTTTTCGATAAAGAGTTTTTTTAATTTGCAAAGTCTACCATTTTATCTCATAACGTTCTGCTTTATTTTTATTTTTCTTATAAGTTTTAATGTTTGTTATAATAATTATTAACGCTTTCGGAAACGCATATTTCCCGTGTATTTGTTTAATAATGTCTCTAGTTTGCGTGGCATTTAATAATATAATTAGGCTCTATGGGACAAAATACCAAAACACGTGTTTATTATATCAGGTATTTATATTAAAAAATATTTTGTAAAATTTAAGAGTAATTCAGGATCCGAAGGACGTATATTATTGTATTAATTAACCGATAAATTTTTTCCAATAAATCATGCATCTCTCGAGAACAGACTTGGCCTAAACGAGGATTCCTATATATTATTAAGTTAAAAAGTCTTAATTGACCTGCCTCTTTCAAGAAAAAGACGAGCTGAATTTGAACTTTTCTCCTGTCGTGAAAGCGGGAGAATCCAGCTTAGCAACACAAGATTATTCAAATAGATCGTCGCTATTTTCGCTCATTCGCGCCGAGCATAAGACGGGACTTCAAAGAATTTAGAGACTTCCCCGGGGACACGCTTGCACTTTAACCTCACCCAAATAAATTCGTTAATCCTGGGATAATCGGCAAGCGCCGCGGTATCTCCCCCTCCCCGTACCTCCGAAGGGCTACAATTTATTTCGTAATGCCTCTTCGATAGCTTCCAGCGGAATCCAGCTCCTCCCGGGTTTCAGGTGTGTTCCGCTTCACGACGGATCCGAATAGCGGATAAACCGGCGGGGACGGCTCGAAACTACGCAGGCCTCGCGAGGGTCGCGTTTAAGTCCCTATCTCGCGAGGGGCAAAAGAGAGTGAGTCTATTTCCTTTCGTTTTTTCCCCATCTTTTTTATTTCTCATTTAACGTCGAGTTATTATGTCGGCGCTTGAAAAAACGTCGAATTGGAAATGCAGGTTGAAGCGGTGTCTTTGTGTGTGTGTGTGTACATCCGGCGAAATTCAATTTTTCATTATACGCCTTATACGACGAAGCGGCCGCGCAAACACGTGCGTTTTAGCGGGACAGTGCCACTGCTTTTTAGGATTCTGACTCTCTTTTACGGCCCAGCGTCGGGTTTGTTTGGCCCCGTTTTTCGGCAGGCTAATTTTTAGTGTCTCATTTTTTTATTTTTTTTTTTTTTTATTTTGCGGCTACGAATCTCCAGGACGATGCTGCACTAATGTCCCCACCGGGCGGAGGTTGAAACCACCAGAAACGTATTATATCATCAATTTACCGGCGTTCGCCAAGTGGACCGTAAAGGTTGTTAAGCTTAAACTCCCCTCCCTCTGTCTGTGCATTAGTGCGCGATGGTAATAAATTGTACAATCAATTATTCATATAATGAACTTGTATAAATACGTTTTATTTATATAATTGATCGTTTGCGCAGTTTTGCATGAAATTCGATGCAGATTTTATGGATAATATTCTTTTCAGTGTACCCATCGTGCGCCAAATAATTATCTGACATTTAATACGCCGCTTCCGTGAAACTTCCATTTTTAAGCTATTGTACTAATTTCACCTGCTAAAAATCGATGTGTGGACTATTTAAGGCGATATTATAAAGCCCACGGCTAAAAGTAATAATATGCGCCCCTATTTGCATTATTATATTTGAATGTAGGATATCATGTGTATATAATCGGAACCAATTTTTTTGAAAAAAAAAAAAAATAATAAATCAATGCAGCATACTGCCCCTCGTGTGAAGAATATCTGTTTTCAATTTCGAGATTTATACATAATTCTAAAGGAGAACGAACAATACGAACAATTTTATATGAATGAAATTACCTAAAATTGATATCAGATGTTTTTTTCGAAAATTTGTTTTAATTCTTAAACAACAGAGAAAATGTCAATCACGGTGATAGCACTTCGTAAAAAACTTGACTAACAATTATTACATAAATTTAAGGCTTTATCTTTTAAATAACACAAAGAATTATAAGGCAATTACTAAAAAAACACGTGAAAAATAAAGTAAAAGCGTACTTTAAATTAACATGAAGATTAACATGTATATTTTAACAATCAATACATAAAACTATTTACAGCTGCAGTATCTAATGCATTCCGTGAACCTTTTATATTATTTTTGCAACTATACGGTGAATCAATACGTTCGTTTCGCAGCGCAGCAGAGTCGTACACGCGAAAAGTTTCGCATTGTCGAGATAATTTTTTTATCGATCAGCCTGTCAATTTTCAAGCGCTGGAAAAATTCATTAAAACTACAATGAGTCAGATATCGAATGCATTTCCAGCCGGGCGCACGAGTAGCGAGCAAATGAGATCACACGCCGCAAGAAGCATGATGAAAAGCCTCGGACTCCACGACGAAGCGGACTATATACCTTAACGCAGACCAGATATGCATTTTCAGCTCAGAGACAAGTCGATTGATCGCTCGCCCCGTGAGCGTGGCATTTGAAGCCTCCCAACAATTAACAGCCAGAATATACATCCGGCTCATTAATAAATCATTATAGCTCCTCTCATCCGCTTTAAGAAGGCCCCTAATTACTGTCCAAACACGTGGCCGACGACCTTAGCATCTCCGCGCCTCAATTAAAAAAAAAAGATGTTGCCGACGGTGGTGGAAAAAAGAGGAGGCATCGGGGTCAAAAGCGAAAAGGGCCCTTGTTGACCCGCGGTGCGCGCGCACCTTGGCTCGTTTCTTTCATCATCCTCGAGGTTGGCTCCACGAGCAACCACACGGAAAAACCCTCGCCACCACCGACGGCTGCGCTCGATTACCGAGTGCCTTGTGCGCGCTCGTTACGCTCGGATTGCGCGGGAAAAAAATTACGAATTAGTAGTTACTTAGATGTTGTGGGGTAGTACACCAATTTTTTAACGTTTCGCAATGAGTAACGAACGACTGTATAGAAGTCCGTTACTTGCGACGTTTTTAATTTTTGTGTAAATTTAAAAGCTTTAAATTGGTATATCTACGCAATGTGCTATTTAATATCAAAATGTTTGACTCATTAAAGATCGATATAACATTTCTTTAATGCACGTAATAAAAATGAGGATTATAGAAGTATAACTGAAAAATAAAAATTGTAAATTGAATGAAAATTTACTCCACATACGAGACTTGATAATGCAATTGTAATAACATTTATAAACTAATTACGCCAATTTTACATCGTTTATGATGGCAGATTATTGTAAATTTATTAACTAAACGGTATTAATTAATTCTTTAAAATAACTGATAAGTGTATATAAATTTTTAAACAGGGAAGCTTTAGTAAATTTTGTATATAATTGCATAGATTTGATATAATATAAATATATTTCAATATTAACTCATTTCAAATGAGTCATTTGGTTTAAAGTTTTCAAATAAATATTTGAAACATTTATAGGATATCAAATCAACAATAATTGTTTATAAAGTCTAATAATTTCTCTTTTTTTTTTTTAATAAAAATGTCACACGCGTCTAATTGTAAGAATCGCGGTTGTCAAAGAATTAAATTATCAAAGAACAAATTACAGGTACTACTTTAAATTACTATTTAAGAAAAAAAAAATTATTTTTTTAAATCTATGTAGTCGTTAAGTAATTGCATAACATAAGTATTAAAAAATTCAAAGATAAGCACTGCAGTATGCAATAAAAGTATTTATTATTAATACAAAATCGCCGATTTGCTCTTAATATACAGAGTCTTTCACAAATTTTCCACGAGTTTAACATATAATGTACTCAAACGAAATTTAATTTTCCAATTTCTACTGCACTTGGCAGTAGCACCACGCATAAAGACTATAACATTCTTTCCCATATCTTAACACCCACAGGCTTCATGGAAAGCGGTAATGACGGAAAGATGAGGACGTGAAGCCGATTCGCCGCGGGAGCGACGAGGAGGAGGGATTGAAATTCCGCGGCGATTATCATTGAAATTGCGCACGCACCCGGCGGCTTAATTTGTTTTGCGCGCCGCGGGTGCATACGCCGGGCGAGAACAGCTGATCTAATATTCATATATCCCCGGCTCTCGAACGCGGCTGGGCTATCAGTGATGTATTATGCAGGCATCGGGAGTAGAGCGCGGGGCTCGAGTGGAAAGTGCACCGAGAGGCCAAAAATATAATGCCCCCACCCCCTCACGCCCCGTGACGCACTGCATGTCGTTTCCTCGACTTTTATTGCGCTCGTACGTCTTCTCGAGGGCAGTCGTTACAGTGACCACCGCCCACGAGGTAGGGCGAGGTCCTAATGCCTTTTAATGAAGCTCGAACGCGGACGGACAAATTTAGAGATATACAAGGGAGAGCGCGCGGTGGTAATGACGGTAATTGACGGGTAGCAGAAGCGCGAAAATAAAAATAGCCGGTGAGCGTTTCCGCAGAGCGACGTCAGCTTGTTAGGAAGCTTTTCTTTGAAGGGGAGGAGAGGGGGAGGCGATAGCACTTTGGGGTGCTTTAAATATATATCCGCGATATTGACCAGACGAAAGATTCCGTCCGTACGGTGGAGAACTGCTAAAACGCTCCATATCGGACGTTTTATCCGAGCAGATTTGCCCCGGCGCGCATACGAAAACAAGAACTTTTATTCCACAGAGCTTTTTTCCTTTGCCGAGCTTAGCCCCGAGTCAATTTCAACCGAAATATACTCGCCGGGACTTTTTTAGCCGGCCATTGGATGAGCCGTGAAGTGCTGCTTTTTAACTTCATTTTGTGGTGAGGTTTTATTTTTAAAACGATCAATTCTCCCACTTAACTCAATTTTAGGGGGCTCGCTTTACGCGGATTAAGTACTCAGCAGTCTGTGCATTGTTTTAAGATTTTGCTTTTGTCCCAAAGGTCATCGATTTCACAAACTCGCAGCTTTGGAGATTTTTTTGATCCACTTTTTTGGTGCTTGACCCGAATATGAAAATCTCCGAGTTATTTGCGTATAAAGCGTTTTCTTTTTTAATACCTTGGAAAATAAAAACGCTATTTTTTTTGCAGATTAAATTCGTTATATTGTTTATTTCTTTACTTTGTAGCGCTGTGCAACCACTTCTCGAAGTCATCTGAATAAATTAAGCCTTTAACTGTTCGCGAAATCGTTTCGATTTCCGCCACGGGCGGGTATGCCTGCACATCCGGATTGACGTAATTAACCGTGAAATAGACGAATATATTCACCGAACGACTATACTTCACTTTTTATATCTCGAATCTCTGAAATAAAACCATTTCACGTTTAATCTGAATGTTCCATTTAGAGAAGAAATACAGTTACGAAAAATAATTGAAAATTTTATTTTAACCATTTATTCATTTATTTATTTATGACGTTAGAGGGGCTAACCTTTTACACAAAAAAGAACAGTATAAAAATAAAATTCAATAGAATTATGCAAAGCTAATTTGTTTTAAATCTTTTCAGTATCTCAAGGCTCAATTCACTTAACGAGAATATAAAAAAAATTATAATTTTTTGCTTAAAAACTTGTGCAAGTAACACTTTAGTGCATAAAAGCGTTTTATGGAGTTATTCCGATTTTCCTGCCGAGGAAATTGCGTAAGCGTTATAAATATCGTTACAAAATCTCTAATCTCGATCGTCCGGTGTTACTAAATATAAGAGAAGTTTATCTTTTCCTCTCGCACATGCTACCTGCTTTGTATTAGCTGCACAAAAATGTTTTAACTTACCACAAATATTTTCTAAATATGTGTCTAGTCGACGGTACTATATGGAATTCACATAAAGTTTTCACGTTGCTTTAACATTCACCTACTTTCAGACGTTTTTGGATTATTTTTTAAATAATTTTTTAATAAAAAAACACGATCAGTCAAATATTGCATATATTTGGTAGTCATGAGATTAATTTAGCTACACGTTTACAGGAAAAAATATTACATTAAAAATATTTGAGAAATTTTTCCATTAAATATTCAAATATTTATATTAAATTTTACTTTTATATATTATTATGTTAATAAAACTGACAAGTTCTCGTACAAATACACTTTGTTAAAGATTATAATAATAATTTTTAATACAATATTTTTCTCCTTGTATAATAATTAAAATTTTAGTTGCTCTATATAAAGCAAGAATGATTTGTTATTAAAAATACTGACACTTCGTTAGTGAATTCGTGAATACTCTATTGCAGTTTAATATCAATAGTCTATATTTGCATTATATGATTGGTAGGATGAACTAAAATTTGAATGAATCAAATAACTAACTTATGATAAATTTTCCATAACTAATTTTAAATTCAAGCGTTATTTCGACCAAAAATGATACTAAAATTTATCATAATTATTTATAATAAATTATCATAATTATCGGATAAACATAAAAACAACGATTATGACATAAATATTCTTTTTTTCTTAATATATTTAATCTAAGCATTTTCTCTTTGAATAAGAACTCAAGTAAAGCAAATATTTTCAAAACAATTGTTTATTGATGATGCAATTTATGAGAAATTTATGTAGGCGCCTACATATAGTATTTTTCAATTTAAAAGATTTATATCCTATTTAAAAGTAAATAAAATAGCTATAAAAATACTCTGCTTAAAGTAAATTATCGCAATTTTTTGCAGGTCATTTATTACTTATTTTTATCCCGGTATAATGAATGGTTAAATAAAATACAATTACCTATCGTTAAAGCCAGCATTTTAAGTTTAAATGACACTCGACCACTTTTTTTGCTTGCAGCGAAAAATAGAAAGAATCATTAATTCTTAAGGAAAGCCTCAGAACGCGATTATTAATAAACCAATTTAATGCAACGGCAGAGTCGTATTTATGAAATTTTTTTAAATTAACGATGGTCATTTCTAAAATTTATTTTTATTTCTTGAAATACGCTAGGTTATACATAATATTTTTCAGTTTATATTTACGCTTTGCCTTTTTAAAAAATGTGGGGAATGAATAATCTAAAAAAATATCATGAAAAGCAGCGCTTTAAATAATTCTAGATTAACTGTTATATATAACGCTATTAATAGAATATGCACGGTAAAAATTTATTTTGCAATACTGTTAATGTTTAGTTCAAGTTTTTCTTAATTTTGAAAGTATTACATTATTTAATAATAAACTTCGATTTTCACACTGAAAAAAAAGAATTAGTAATTTCAACTAAATTTTTCATTAAGGAGTAACAATTAAATGATTTTATTGAATTAATTAAATATTTTAGTTGAAATTACTAATTCTTTTTTTCAATTCAGTAGAAAAATAAATTTAAATCTCCCTGCAACAAGATGAAACCGCGTTAGATTAGATTATCCGAGTTACGCGTGTTTTCGATTTCCCACGCAATCCTCTTACAATATTCAAAGTTTTCCACTCCACAAACAGAAGTAGGATGTAGCCAATCATATCCCCACCTTAGCAATAGTTTTTCATTTGCAGGTTTGACGTTGCAAATTTATTTGTAACAAACAAAACTGGAAAGATGTTAGAAATACAATGTTATAGTGGTGGCACAATGATGGAAAAATTTTGAAAGTGAAAATTTTGATGCCAGGGTACGAGCTATGTTATATAAGCTCCTGCAAAAAGATCTGTTCGTGTTTTAATTTTTACAAAACGGAGATATTCCGTAATTTTGACTAATTTTTTAATATTAAAGTCCCATCAAAACGTTTCAAATTTTGTGTCACTTTTGACTATAAATACACAGCCCCACAAAAAAAAAAAAAATGTCAATACCCACGGACCAGACCATATATACCTTATGTTTTTGAGGTCGCTGATTCCGAATCCGTGGTCCATTTGACCCCATCA
>JAWWEN010035382.1:0-14335 GCA_035582955.1 Sycophila texana | reverse complement strand
ATAAATTTTATTATAATTTTTAATTTTCAAATTTTTTTTCAAAAAAAAATTTTTAGGTATAAACCCCCCTTAAATAATTTTATGGGAACACAAAATTTCACTTTCAAAACATTCATTTACTAGCTACCATTTTAAACTAAGAATGACAAATTCATTTAAATCTACAATTTTAAATTAAATCTAAAAGAATAGACGAAGCGAATAACGTCTCAGTAGTTTTTAATAAAGATCGTCGGTGTTCCGAAACGAACATCAAAGTAAACGCTGCTCCACCGAGGAAAAAAGGTGCACGGGATTGCTTGCAAACAAATCGCGAGGCGCAGGATAGCGGGAGCATCTTTTACAGCGGGGGGACACAAAGGAAGCCTCGGAGACGAGCGCAGCTCCGAGGGTGCGAGGGCACGAGGAGCAGTCGTCTCCAGAGCGACAACGCCCCACAGCGATCCTTCGACGCCGGGGGTGCCTCCTTCTTTTGCATGTCAATGGTACGAGCTTCGCGCCTCCGCGGCTCGAGCCAGCCTATGCTAACGAAGGCCCCCGCACGTCGGGGAGTCGGGGTGTATACGGAATTGAACGAAGAAAAAATGAAGGAATTGAAGAAATAAAATAATAAGGAGGATTGAGCGAAGAAAAAAATGTAGGAAGAATTGAATAATGGAGAAAATAAGGAGGAATTAAAGAATTAAAGAGGAATGAAAAGAGAAGAAGGAATTGAAGGAAAAAAAGGAGAAATTAAAGAAAGAGATAAAGAAGGAAACTATCGCAAGTGTATTTATGTAGATAAAACGTGGTTTTGACAGTTTTTCGTATATTTTCGTGAAAAAGGCAAGCGCGCGCGCTCGATGAGAAATGAAAGATTTCTTTTTTTTTTGTCGACAGTTTCGGTAGTTTTATTGTGGGAGGATTTCTCTTGTTTCATATCCTTCCACTGAAGGCGAGCGAGCGATGCAGATTTTCCGTGTGGGAAAAAATTTAATAAATTTAGAAGAATGCTTCTTTGCTCGTCGGAAGCTGCGGTATTGCCACTTTCCGTCCATTTATTTTTAACTAAAATATTAAATTGCATTAACAAAATAATTTTGAAATGAGAATTGAACAGCATTTTAGTTGAATCTACAAAACGTTTTTTTCAGCTACAAAAATTTATAAAAGAAAAATTTTAAAATACTTGTATATCGTCTTAAATAGGTCTACCAGCTCAGTTTTATTTTTCGTTCAACGGTTGACCGGAGTGAAGCCTATTTCGTTAAAATTCGCAAAGCTACTTTTACGCCACGAAAAAGTTACCCGTCAAAATTAATCAAGGGGTCCATACGTAAACTCGTGCGTTGCAGGGCGCGTGCAGAGGGACACGTCTTGGCTCGTGCGACCTTCGGGAAAACGAAAGGTCAGGTACCACCTCAGTGCGGCGAGCCAACAGATAGTACCGAACGGCCCTCTCGAGACTGCAGATAACGCTATTTTCATTATCAGACGGATGCATCAACATCTCGAGTCCGGGGAGCGCGTAGCCTGCGCTGCGCCTTCCCCCCCTTGACACTGAAAACTATTCGCTGTTGGCTGCTACGGATTTCCATTGGTGTGGAGATACGGTGTATTTTTAGTGCATTTCCGGGTTTTTAGTTAATGTTAATGTTGTTTTCAGATTAAAATTAATTTTTTCTTTAATTTTCCGGTGCTTTTAATTATTTTTCAAATAGACGCCACTTGTTTTAGTATCAAAGTATAAAGTTTCAAGTTTATTAAAGTATGGATCATGTAAATTTCGTATGTTAATTTTTGTGGTTTCATTTCTATTAGTATTATGATATTTGTTTAAAGTCGACTTCACTATACGTGTCTACGTTAAAGTTATAACTGTACTTTTAATACTTTACTTACTTTTCGGTATATTCATTTTATTATCATTTCAGTAATAAAACGCAAACATTTTCAACTGTAACAGAGTTTTTTTTTATATCAAAATCTTTATATTTCATGAATAAAAAGTGCATCCATATCATCCATTAAACTGTCACTAAGAAAGAATTACTAATTTTGGTGTCATGAACTTTTCGGCACTTATTATTTATTATTTTATTTATTTATTTTAGTTTCAAATAAAATTCAGTAGCAAGAATTCACTATTATTCCATTGTAGATACTGACCTATTCCAACATTATGTGAGGCTTAAGCTAGATAGTCCATCGTCCATCCTTGTCGCTGTGTACATATATATATCTCTATCTATCATCTATATAGCGGTCGTCGGGTGTTCTGAAAGACGCACCGCTATGTTTTCCGAATGGCAGCTGCTCCGAAACGAGCCTTACCTGATGCAGCGATTTTCCCAAAAATTTCCACAATCGCTAATGAATTTTCTTCGGGAACCGTTGAGAATAAGTTTAAGCTGCTTAATTAATGCACTCTAAAAAATGCTTGTCGTAAAAATCAGGAAAGGAAAGTATTTTTAGAATACGTTTTTCAGGCTGTTAAATTGTACCATCCTGCAATTAAATTTTGCAGTCTAAAAATATACCAGTATTTTTAATAACCTATAATAATATATTCAGTTGATTTGACGGTACTGTATATAAATATTTCTGGGTGTATAGCATTTTACTAATTCGTATTTTTTTTTTCGTTTGCTGCGTTCGCGACAAGAGCGATCGAGTCTCCTATTTTCTCTTCTCCATAGTAAAGCGCCCGAGCGACGTGTTCCATATACAAAAACCACAGAAAAAAATCCCGATCCTCTCGGTCTCCGTGCACCCATCTGCGCCCAATCGATGAAAATCGCTCAATGACACATTTTCCCCGTCTTAGCCGAGGGACGAATGATGTTTCCCTCGCCTCCGCCGATGGTCGACTCGAAAAGCAGCGGCAATGCGTTGACATTTTGTAGAATCTTCGCGAAGTTAGCCTATTAAATTCTCGCCCTCGAAAACGACGAAAAACCGTTAAATTCACGAAGGTATTTTCCGACCGCCGGGGGTAAGTCGGGGGTGAGCCACGCGCGCGCGTGCAAGGAGCATGGACCCTGCGGGGGTGGAATGGCCGCGGAGTGCGTGGGCACGTGGATCCTCTTTCTTGGCTGATAACTGCGCCTGCCGTTTGGTCTTTTTATCGGCGGGATGGGAGAGAGCTTCGCGCACGCCGAATTAAATTGCACGAGTTGTTGTGGTACACTCGCTATATACACACTATTCTGGCGTTTGTTTACGTTTTAAATTTGGAGTTTAGCCTCGAGTAGAATGGATTATTGTACCGGGACTTGCGTGTACTTGGGAAATAAGTAATTAAAATTGTTAGACTTATTGTAGTTTGCGTAGAATTTGCGAAGCTCTTTGGCCGTAATTTGCATATTTTACATTCATTTTAATTTCGTTATGTAGGTAGTGAATACTTTTATAATAAAAAAAAAAACAATAAAAAAGAAGGTAAAAAATGTTGTTGTTATGTTTATTGTTAGAAAAGATTTTTTTATTAAACAAGATATTATGTGCTCTATTGAAATTAAAATCTTTCCGCTATACGCGAATAGAATTAATCATTTATATCATAATGTTACAATACACAGGTTCATTAAGGAAATCATTTACTTTAACATTTTATAATAAATTCCGTGGATAATATTCATGAAGATACGAGAATAGTAACGTATCTGTTAAATAGTTTTGCGGCTTTGTATTCTAATCCGTAATAAATCCATTGAATCATTATATTTACAAATAATGTCAATAAATTAATTAAAACAATAGTACTCAACGAAAACACATTTAAAATAAAATAAAAGAATATATTTCACGCAAAACATTAGCTAATTAGCGAATGTTCAAACTATAACAAATCTTTGTATCTTTAATAACATTAAACAAGAGAAAAAAATAAACAAAAAAAAAAAAGACAAGACCAGCTCAGCTCGTTTTTAAAAAAGAAAACGTAAAATTTTCGTCGGAGGTTCCGAAAGCGGAGAAAAAAATCGCGGTAGTATGAATATAAAAAAATCTTAATTCGGAAAATTTGAATGAATCCTCTCTCTCTCTCTCCTTCGACAATCGCAGCCCTACATCTCCTTTTTCCTGGCAAAACACAGCGGCAGACATACATAGACGCGCAGATATACAAAGCACGCACGAAAGCGCAAGAGAGAGTAGCTCGCCTCCTCTCTCTCTCTCTCTCACTCACTCGGGGGTGGAGAGGCAGAGGTGGCGGCGCTAGCGGTTGCGGAGGCGGCGGCGGCGTAGGGGGAGGAAAAGGACGGTGAATGAATGCCGGGAGGGGTGGAACGCTCCGACGTACCGGTGGAAAAGGACGGCGACGTCTCGGTGCGCGCGCCCATTGGTCGGGGCGGCACGCCGGGGGAGTAGGGGCGCCGAGAGGGCCTCGTTCAGGCGGCCAAGTGGCGAGACTCAGCTTCAGTGCGGACCTGCCACTCGAGTCGTCGACACACAAGCCCTGCACCGCGCCCGCCAAGGCTCACGCAGCCTCCCCCGGGGACCCGCTCTCGCTCTCTCTCTCTCTCCTTTCTCCGTCTCCGTCTCTCCTGCCTCCGAGACCGTCCCCGCGCCCCGGAAGCCGCAGAGCCGCCGCCGAGGAGCCGGACGTCGCTCATCCCCACGTGCGAAACTCGCCGCGCCGGCCCTACCGCCAGTGCGCAGTCGAGTCGACCGATCGAGCGCCCGGCACTACCGGCGGTGCGTACCAAGTCGCGATTGAAACCGCCGCAGTCGCAGCCAGTCGGCGGAGCAGAGACTACCAGACACCAGGACGATTCCAGGACCGGCCGGCGTGTTATGAGAAGGGAGCCCGCCCAGCTCAGGTACGTCGCGTTTTATTTTCCGCCACCCCTGCCCCTTCTTTCTCGCCGTTCGCTTATTAACGGCGCGATCGATGCCGAATAACAGAGCCCCTGTCTGTGTTTCTCTCTCTCTCTTTTTTTTTTTCTACAAAAGGGGGACTTCTATATGTGGTTTTCAGTGGGGAAGAAGTCCCCCCGTGCCTCCCCTTGCTCCTCCGCCGACCCCCCCTGCAGCTTCTCCGTCCCGGAAAGTTTCACGGGGGTGCACGGGAGAGGCTTTCATTTTCACGGGGTGCGTAAGCGGAAAAGCCGGCCGTGGAGTCCGATGCTGTTTCGCGGTTAACCTATTGCCAAGCGTACTTCCGACTTTCCCCCCTCACCCTTTTCTCTCGTAGACCTTCGCTGCTGTTGTTGTTTCTAGTTTTCACTGTGTCTTTGCCGATGATGCTTTCGCCAGGAATTTCGTGGTTTCGGCGCTTAGATTTTGATTTTGAACAAATTTTTTTTATAGTTAATAATTATAATGTAATATTACTTTGTGATTTTGTAATTGTGCGATATTCGGAGTGCAGAAAATGAAGAACAATTATCGATTGTTTATAATACAATAAAGTTACTTGATTTTTTAATTGGTACGTGAAATTCGGAGTGCACAAAATGAAGAAACAATCTCTATATTAAAAATTCATGCTTTGCGAGATTAATTCATTTTTAATTTTTATACGTGCAAAGTATGTTTTGAATCACTTTAAATTCGGTATGAATACGCAAATATCCAAGCACGACTCGATATATCAAATATCGAGAATCTATAGATATACTCAAATTATCACGATTTTATCCCCTACTTTCATGCGTAATTCAAGCGAACTTTCAGAACCATGTTGACAGTCATGATTAATTTAAAAAAAAAATTATTAAAATGGCGAATAAAAAATATAACACCGCAAAGCATTTCGGAGCGTTTTGGAGCATCGATGACTATGGCTCCGGGGCCCCCGAGTAAACATTGCGACGTAGAAATATAATAAGTCAGGGAGCGTCCTGAGCCCCTGACCTTTCGACGCTCGCACTGGGAGCGTTCGGCTTTAAAGGCCGGTGCGCGACGCACGACGGGAGATCGAAATTTAAAATCGAAAGGAAAAAGACCGTTTGCCGGTTACATGGCTCTAATGAACGTCTCATTACAAAATAAAATCGACCGCGTGAAATACTTTCGTCTGCAAGACGAAAGGGTCTCTCCTTATTTGCATTTTTCGTGGGACGATCGTTTATCACGTTCCCGAGAATCGGAATGTTCAGGGCCTTTAATAATTGTCCCCTGGTCCCCTTTTTATGGCAGCTATTGTAATAGATTTTTATAAAAGAATTATTTCGGGTATACGTTCTTTATCTTTGATCCAGAAAAAATGTCAGTATTTTTAATAGCACTATTACGGTATCGAGTTCTTTATCTTTGATCCAGAAAAAATGTCAGTATTTTTAATAGCACTATTACGGTATCGAGTGAAAATAAATGTTCAATTTTTTTGAAATTACTAAAATATTTTAAATCCGACAATAAATAATTATTGATTTGTTTATACACAGAATTTCGTCAAGAAACTGAAGTAATTGACGTATTTATAATAACTTGCACGGTGTTAAAAAAAAAATGTCATTCTATTAATAGTTTGTCTAATATCGTCTGATATTATAGTTCATCGATAAAGCTGTTGATTCGAAAATAACTCCTGAAAATAAAGCATATAGATACTTATCCAAGCATTTTTAAAAAAAAAAAAAAGCTCGAGTCAAATGAATCGAGTTGATGATAAGGGATATAAGTTCAATAAAACCCGACGATTTGCCGGAGGTATTTTATGCAGCTTAAACCTATACGAATAAACAAAACGAATAAAAATAAAAATGAAACAGAAACGAAGACAAACGGATTGCAAAATTATCCACAGAGTACTCGGTTGAAACGGTACAAAAATATACGGTCGACGAGAAAAATCGATGAGACGGTTAATTCGATTTTGCTCGAGCCCGAAGAAGGGAGAGAAATGAATAAGAGAAAAAAAGAAAGAGAGGAGAAATAACGCGCAGCATCGAGGGATGAAAGCGGCGCGGGAGACTCGCTCCGGGGCAGACGCTCGGTCGATCCGCATAACCTTTAAATTAAAATTCGGCGGATCCGAGTGGAAAATATGCGCCTCCTTTGCTCTCGTCGTCGGAGCGACCCTCGCTATATGGCCGAGCATGCGCCTCGTGAAAATATCGACGGCCGCCCGAGTCTGAAGACGAGATCTCACTTTTTCTCTTTTGCCGCGCGAGGGGAGGATCACTCCGGAGAGGGGGCTATATTAGCGGGATTTTTTTATGGGCAATTAAAATCCACATCGCCTGCCCACCGAAAGGCAAATGAGCTTCCGAATGCTCGGTAAATTAAAGGGGAATTCTTGATTTCCGACAATCTACCCTCCCTAATCTATTTTGCTTCTTTTTAAATTACAAAATCGCTCGAATTTCCCTAAAAAAAGATCATTTATCAAGGTTTCTTTCTTTTAAGCTCATAAAAAAAAAAACAATAGTTTATTTACTTATGAACGTTTCAATATACTAAACTATTAAAATAGCATGACGAGGGTGAATTCTTTTATTAGCCTTTCTGATTAAATAACGCGCATATAAGTATATTTTTATTCGAACCCCGAGCTGAAAAATCAATGACTCCAAAAGGTATAAAATAAAGCTAGATAAAGGGTACTTAAAGATGCGATCAAAGGTCGACTAAAAAAAGCTTAATAAATACTTAAAAAGCCAGTAATTAATGACATAACAAGATTATTCGTGTAAACTCGCTCGTGATAAAGCAATCGCTCGTCGAATTATGCATACATGTATATACAAGTCATCGAACTCCGCGCAAGCCTGCAAGCTCTTCAAAAATTTAATAGCTTCAAAAGCGCACAGCACGCGATTGAAGGAAGAATCGGAGCGTCGATGCGCCTCGATCGACGGAAAGACGAAGCGTACGTTATACCACCTCTTGCCCCCGCGAATTCCCGGTGACAAACGCGAGCTTGCGATCGCAAACAGCGCGTAGCTTTTACGGGCGTATATAGAAATGTCGCGCACAAGTTCGCCCCCCCCGCGTGCCGAAAAAGGAGCTCGTGGAGGAAATTCGAGGTGGGAAAAGAGGGTAAAGAGCTCGTCAGGGAAGTGGAGAGAGACAAATAAAGAAAGAAAGAGAGAGAGAGAGAAAGATGGAAAGTAAACGTCGGGGAGATTTTTCATCCCGGCGGTGGGGGTGGAAAGCCAGAGCGGAGGGCGGCGAGTATCGATTGCGCGCGGCTGAGGAAGAAAGAGAGGGCAAGGGCCAGGACGCGGCTACTTTCGCTCTCGTTTCCACAACGATGACAATCGCGGGCCAGCGCCTTACACGCGCGAGACGCCGACTCGCGACTTCAAGAGGGTTCGACGGGTGTATAAAGAGATACTTATATATATATATATTATATATAATAATATACAATAACCCAATATATATTATATATAACTTTTTATCCTGCCCCACGCCACTGAATTCTCGTAAACGATGTGATGACTTTTCGAGGCGATCGCGTGTAGCTTACACTTACACACGTCGGATTTCATGGATTGTTGCGAGAGTACCTTTGATGACTATTTCTTGCCATACCTTTTGCCTGCGTATAATTATGTCAAAAATGTTTTTTTGTTAAGTAATTTTTTAACTGGCTTATCGAATAAATGATTAGTACGGAGTGCGAGATAATGATTAGTACGGATTAGTACGGAGTACGAGATAATGATTAGTACGAATTAGTACGGAGTAAGAGAAATGTAATGGTTTATTTTTTGAAATTTAATTAGGATCATTGATTAATTTAATTACGAATGAATTAATTGAATTAATTCATTCTGTTAATTTACAAGTAAAAGCAATAATTATTGCATTATTTATTCTTTGAAGTTGTAATTCCTTTAATCGATGTATTAATTACTTAAATAAAATACATTATTTTGTAATTATCTTTTAAAATTTTAAAAACTTTTATTTAAGCGTTTCGTTTAAATCACGAGAATTAAAAAAATTATATGATTAATATGCAATTTCAACATTAAATTTTTGGTATTTATGTTTCCTTTACAGGGTACACTGTCCAGAAAATAACGTAAAAAAATTAAATTTTCATAAAGCTCTCCCTAAAAATGAATCTTTAGTCGTACAGTTAACATTTTTTAATGTATAAAGCTCTCTTTAATTTTTACGCAGGAAAAGCTCAACAGTTTCCAATTACGCGAATCGTCCTACGGTTGCGTTTTTCAACGTAATTTTTTCTCACTTTACTTTTTACCTTCTTATTTTTCATATAAATATTTTCTCACTATACCCTTTTTTTTCAACATTTTCATAGAAGGTATAGTCTCTTTAAATATTTAAATGCGCTACATAGTTATAGTAAAATTTCTGTTTATAGTACTTCTATTTATCTCGTAAATGTATATTTACCCTTTTAAAATTTAATTTAGCATCGATCATCAGTCGATCCCTTAAATAGAAAAAAAAGACAATTTTCTTCTATATAATAAACAATATAAACAATTGATTTCTTTCCCATTTCGAATCATTTGAAAGCAAAGTCTCGTCTCCAGTATACGCACCACCCTATTATCACCCTCCTTCAGCTCCAAAAGAGAAAATCATCGTTGTCGACAAGACGCTCCATCTCGCTCCAGCCAGGGCACTTACCCGTTCGCAAAGTACATACCTACTATATACAGGACCCATAAGCGCGTAGGGCGAAGATGGCGGCGCGCCGCGTTTAATGGAGAGTAGCGAGAGAAAAGGAGGCGAGGAGAGGGTGGGCGCGTAATCTACTTACCAGCCGAACCTCACTGCCGGTCGTATGTGTCTGTGTGTGTGTGTGTGTAGGTGCTTATAACACGTGTATACACGTGCACGTGTGTATGTACGTGTGCGCATGTGTATTCGCGCACCGAAGGACGCGGACGCCGCTATACTTCGGTGTGTGTTATACACGAGAGCGCCGGCAGCGATCTATAGGTACAAGCGCGGCAGCCTCCCCCGAAAGCGAAAGCGAGTCGGCTTTCCTTACGGATGAAAACGAAATGAACGCTCGCCCGCCCGCGCCTTGGTTCGTTGACTCCCCCGCGCGGGTCGACGCCGTCGGCGAGACGAGCTTTTTTTTTTATATGTGTGCCGACCTCTTCTTCCCCTTTTTTTTTTTGGCCTCCTCGCTTTCCCTATACCTTCCTACGTGTCCTTTTTTTTTGCGTTACTGGCCGCCCCCGCAGTTCGCCGGGCACACCGTAGACACTTATATTCTGCGAGCGGGGCGTATAAGTCGAGGATTTTATCTGGCGGTGAGCTTTTTTTTGCGCGGCGGTGGAGAGGGACACGTCGGGTGCCGCGGGGGTGGAGGGAAAATTTACCCCGGGGAAGTAGACGCCCTGTTTATTGGATATTTTTACGGTCCCTTCGCGCTTTTGTTGATTGGACTTGTTTTTCTTCTTCGTTAGGCCGATTAGATGTTTTGCGCGTACTCGGGCCGAGCATTGTATACATAATATACTTTATTAGCATGAAATCCGGTGGAATATATATTTTTTTTTGTTTAAATTTACAACTTTTTGCGAGGATAAATTTTTGTGTACATGTTTCGTATTTAATAGAAGGAAATCGATGAGTTGCTGGGTTGATGACTTTTAAAAGTTTAAAAGAAAATTATAACGTGCAAGATCTTGTGGATTGTAAGTCAAGTCATTTAAACTTCAATTTTTTTTGTAACCTCGCAGAATTACAATTATTCTTGTAATTATTATTTAACAACATTTTTACTTTCTTACAAGTTTTACTCGTATTTTTACAATTATTGAAATCTACCATAAATAAATTAATTTATTCCCCATCAATTAAGAAAAAAAAATGGACAAGTGCAGGTATAATTATGCAGTCAAGGCTGCGGAAATAACGGGATTTCATGCTGAGCGGGCTAATGAGATGAGCATAAAACTTTGCGCATAATAAATTTTATTACTTGATTTTCGTATACCTGGAAAAGACGAAAACATCCGGGCCTCCGAAACTCAGGTATACCGCTTTTGGGGCTTTAAGCCCCCATACTATATATGTACTCTTGGTCTGCTCGGCCTCGTCCATCAGGATGTTGAATTTTCGGTAAAGCCGTTCGTGAAAGTCCCTTGAACTGGAAAATTTGTTGTTCTCTGGAAATTTTTACAGCTGGATGTATCTGCAAGTGTTTTTCTTCAATTTCTGCTGTTTACAGATATATAGTTGAACGACTCGTTACGCTCTGCCAATCAATAATTTATGAGCGACTGAACGCCGCGGGCCTTGCAAATAAACTTCAGTAAAAACAAATATAAAATTATTTCGGCAATAAAAGAGATTAACGATCGGTACTTTTGCATTTTTCTCTTAAATGCACCATGACGGGACATTGCGAAGCATTTGAAGAAGTAATTTGATGGATTAACCGGTTACTATATCCGCTCAAAATGCGTCAAAGTTAAAAACTTTTTGATTATACAAATTTAAAGTTTCAACTAGATTCACCACTGAGTTTCAAGCTCCTTTGAAATTTTCTAATTATGAAAAGTGAATTCATATTAAAATTCTCACTTAATTATTAAGCCTTATGACAATAATAGATATTTTCAACACATTCATATTTTAAGTATCCAAAATTTAATTACAGTAGAATAAATTTATTGTGTATATTATTAAAAAAAAAAAGAAAATAGAAAGAATAAAAGCGATTTAATTCCCATTCGAAGTCGCGCACCTAGACTTAATTCCTGCTCTCTTTAAATCGACTGCAGGACGACCAGGAGTAGGAGGGAGGAGAGAGACGAGGGGGAAGTGGTAAAAAAATGCTAATTAAATACGGTAGTGGCGGAGTGTTAAGGGCAGCGGGCCCGCTTTTTCAAAGGGCTTATACGGAGACATATGCGCGAGCGAGAGAGGAAGAAAAAAAAACTGGTCCACCCTATTTTTACGTTGCACGCGCGCTTCTGCGTCTCGGCGCACCGTCGGTCGATCGAAATAATGCGCGCAGTTGACGCCAGATAAAAGATTAGTTGGCTCTACGGGCTCGAACTGCTTGGACTGTGTAATTATCAGCCGGAGTTTCGTTGAATAATTGACGACAAGCTTTCACGAGCTGACGCTATTCGTACGTTTTTTTTTTTTACCTTCATTGTTTATATGGTTTGAGCTGCGCCGTATTTATTGCAGGATGGATATACTTTTGATAAGCTTTATTCAAGTATTTATTGATTTTAATCCGTAAAATCGATTCAATAGAGAATGCTTTATACGCCTATTCGTTTTTTTTTTTTTTTAAATTATATTTAAATTCATACGTTAAAAAAAAAAATCCATTATGCTCCTCTCGTTTATTAAAAGGAAAATTAAATTACGGAAAATGTTATCGTATATTTATTTATTGGTAAAATGATTAACCGAAATTGAATAGTCACTCCGTTTTCACACAATTAATTAAATTGTTACATGTTTTAATTAACAAAGAATTTCTGTTTTTTCGTACTTTCGTACCGAAACTAATGGAATTATTCATGAAAGGAGGAAACAGAGTGCATTACATCGATGAACGATTGTTACCGAATTCCTCCATCGAACGTAAAAAAAAATTGTTGAAAGCCAAAAATATCATTGATGAGGCAGCCGCTTAAAAAAAAAAAAAAAGATCCTGCAGGCTCGCTTCTCGAGATAAAACGACCCAACGGTTACCGAAAATTTTCCAGCCGTGATCCTGCAAAGCGTCCCGCATCCCCCTTGAGCCGGGCCTTCCGCTTCTGTAAAATCCAGCGCGAGAATACTTACGAAAGGAAAAAAAATGTCCCTACTGACCCTGGGGCGTCGGAAAAGTCTCGGGTTCGCGCGGCTCACTGCTGCGGGGTGGGCCCCTCGTTCCGAGAAAAGCGGCCCCAATGACTGCGCCGGAGGGACCGGCACCGGCAGCCGGCCGTCTTTATCTGGCCGACAAATGTTGCGGAGCCCTGCCCTGCCCTGCCCTCGTGGGGGAGGTGATACGGGTCAGGCCTGCACTATGTCGGTGGGTACAGCCGCTCAACTCGGCCCCCGGAAAAGTCTGCCGCCAGGCAGTCACGAGCGACCTTCTCCTCTTCTCTTCTCTTCTTCAGGGTCTCTCTCTCTCTCTCTATTTTTCTTCATCTCCTTGTCCTTTTCTTCCTTACTCGTGAGGACTTTCCCTGGCCACGGCTGGTGCGTGTTCAAGGGAACTTACGACTGTATTACACAGCTGTAGTGGACTGCGACGAATTGGCGCTGTTGGTATGGTCACTGCTATCGATCAAATTTGACGTTAAAATCTTTGTGGGACTTTTAACGCGATACTTTAAGTGTGCTTCTAAAAACCGAGTCGTTATAAAGTTTAAGATTGAATGAATTAAGTGGAAAGGATATTTGTGTATCCGTTACTATGCATTTATTTTCACGATAACAGAAAGCTAATTTTAGAAATTTTCTAGAGGTAGAGACTTAATCTGAATTTCTGGCCTAATAGAGACTAAAAATAAAATATAGTAGGAAAAAAATGAATCTACTATAGATATTAAAAAATCAAGACATATACAAAATTTTTTCCTTTTACGATAAACATCCTAGGAATCCCGTAATCCTGGTGCTTTCATTATTTAATGAAATTCAGTAAAAAGGGAGAATCGTTTTTCTTGAAAACCCTCAATTTTTACGGCGATATCTTCTTTTCTTCCCTTGCCGCTGAATAAGAATCGTAAATTTTTTAAAAATCAAAGGCACGGAGCAAAGCGCTAAATGTTTTTTTTCATACTTAAAAAAAACCAAAAAGCTATTACAACGAAAACGTGCCGAAAGATAAAAAAAAAAGATAAATAAGCTTTAGAAGTCTTTTTAGATACACGCAGGAAGGCAGTTCCAATGTTCTAAATTAAAAGGACCATCGATGTTCGATTCGTCATCATGAATAGTCGCCGGCAAATTATAAAAATGAGGGAGAGAGGAAGAAGGGTGCGTTTCGCCTCGGATTTATCCGTCGCCCGGACCCCCATAAATTTCCTCGCCATCCTCCCTCCGCGCGACTGGTGTAATTTTTTTCCGAGCCCGGCCGCTCGGCCTTTCTCACTCCTTCCGCCGTGGGATCTGCGAGGCGCGTCCGAGAGGTGACTTTTTTCCCCGAAAGCGGGAACTTTTGTGATCGATGCGCAGCGCCGAGAGATGCCCGGGCCCTCGGCATTATGCGAGGCTCTCTCGGAACTTTCCCCGCTTATTAAAGGGACCCGCGGACGCCTCCGTGCGAAAACGAGCTTTTCCTCGGCCGCGTCCCTTCCCCTATATACCCGACTTTCCCTTTTGTTCGCCGCTATATACCGACTTTCCCAGATCTATATACTCGCACCGATAACGCTTTTTGCTTTCTCATAGAGAAAGCCTTGTGTCGCCAAAATTTTTCGATCTTCAGATTTTGACGTAAAAGTACTTA
>JAWWEN010035361.1:0-14339 GCA_035582955.1 Sycophila texana | reverse complement strand
ATTAGTACATTATTACTGCAAGTACTCTAAAGAATGTTGAATTTATTAGTTTAGATTAACTTTTGGGATTGCGCGCTCCAGAAAAGTTCAAAGTACCCTGAATTTGACCTTTACCATTTGTCTCGCTCTTTCTTGACGAAGTTACATCAACACCCGCCTTTTTTAGAGCCTCTGAAACGACTTTTAAGATTACGTCTAGTTTACTTTGGAGCGAGCCTTCACTTAACAGATCCACACTCACTACTCCACTGTAAAAACTCGAGCGTACTTTAACGTCCTTTAATAGAAATTTTACATTAGTTTAAGAAGCATATATTACTGGAATAGGGAATTTGCATGAAAATTTTTTTTAGATTTCATTAACTATATCTACAGAATATTAAAAAATAATTGTTTATAG
Organism: Sycophila texana; assembly: GCA_035582955.1. Taxonomy (NCBI): domain Eukaryota; kingdom Metazoa; phylum Arthropoda; class Insecta; order Hymenoptera; family Eurytomidae; genus Sycophila; species Sycophila texana. The sequence goes on along the minus strand of JAWWEN010035361.1, from coordinate 13,939 downwards.
ACATATACTTTATTAATTACCTATCAAATTGATTTAAGCGCGATATGAACAACTAATTTTGATTTGCTTCCTTTTAAGGGAGTGTATATAGCACAGTAATTTAATGGTGAAATTAAAAAACAGTCTTTATTTAATTAAACTATCACAATTTTCTTTACTTAATAAATTTGATTAATGTGAACCTTATATTCGCGAATAAGAAATTGTACTTATAAGCACTTACCTTGCGAAGAAAAATACATTTGGAAATTTTGAAGGGTTTATTGAAAATAACACCTGTAAGATTATTGCAGAGAATAATGCATCATTTTATATAAATTTAAAAGACTTCTGAAATTATAAGATTTTAAATTTATAAAAGAACTTATAAAGATAAACCATATATAATTGTCAGAAAAAAGATTCGACTTGAATTACATGAAACTTTAAAATGATATATATTCTATTGTAATTTTTTAAACAATTATTTTGCTTAAATAATCAAGATAATTTGCGATCTTCTTTTTATGATTAATTTTGGTTTTAAATATTTCCTTTTATTAATTGTATACTTATTTATATGGAAAATATCGGTTTATCATTTCATAATTATGATTATTGAAAATATAATATTAAAAATAATATTTAATGTTGTTTTAAATACTATTTGAGTAAGTTCGATAGCTCCGAAACGCAAGAGGGTGCGAGGAGGGAGAGAGTATGCTATATACATCTCTCTCACTCCTACACAGTACACACTATATTATCATGGCGCTACACTCGCGGGAAATTTCTTAAGTATTTACTGAAAACTAACCTTTAAAAAAATAATATACGCAATTTAAACACTCCGCATTATGACAGCACAACAGAATAATAATAAAAAGTTGAAATAGTTTATTATTAACATAGTATAATAATTATAGCAAGATAATCTTTAAAAAATATATAATAAGAGAAAGAACTAGAAAGAAGAAAGAATACCGGCTACGGACAGAAAGAGCTGCTGAAAGTGCCTATGCCTAAACTGCCTTTTTAATTTTCTGACCTTTATATTAAACGGAATAAATAATTTAATTAACTACATTATTTTCTATACGGATCAGGGTCTATTGTTCATGTATGTACGTGCACTGGTGTTATTATCTAACTGAAATTTTGTATACTAATTAATTAATTCTTGTTTTTCCACAGCTTGGTTATGCAGAACGGTACATTGTACTTAGCAGCTGAAATTGAATTCCCTTACTTTGACAGGAACAACTCGATGAATTTGAAAGAATCACGAATTTGACAAATTGATACAGAAGTTATTGGAGTGGAAATGGTGAGAATACTCGCAGATACTGTATTATTCCAGTATTCATCGGAATAGATCATTGAGTTTTGAAAATGGCTGGTAACTTTTGGCACAGTTCTCATCAGTATGTATTATTTTTATTCCTTGTGACCTTACCATTATCGGTTGTATGGTACATAATTTTTTAAAATAAACTATTAACCTACTTGGTTTTAGTCAACAGTGGCTCCTAGATAAACAAGATTTAGTCAGAGAACGGCAACACGATTTATCTATTTTAAGCGAAGAAGAGTACCAAAAATTGTTTATATTTTTTGCTAATTGTAGGTTTATTATGCTTTATTTTCCTAAATAAAGTATTCTTACATTATTTAAATTAATTAATTAATTTTTCAGTAATACAAGTATTGGGTGAACAACTGAAATTAAGGCAGCAAGTAATAGCAACAGCTACTGTATATTTTAAGAGATTTTATGCTCGAAATAGTCTGAAATGCATAGACCCACTGCTCTTGGCTCCAACTTCTGTTTTCTTAGCATCCAAAGTTGAGGAATTTGGTATAATTTCCAATACAAGACTGATAACAACTTGTCAGACAGTTGGTAAGTATTTAATGTATGTCATAATTTATGTTTTCTTGTATGCAGTTAATTATTATTAAATAAACTATTTCTTTCAGTAAAAAACAAATTTAATTATGCTTATACTCAAGAATTTCCGTATCGGACAAATCATATTTTGGAGTGTGAATTTTATTTGTTAGAACATCTTGATTGCTGTTTGATAGTTTATCAACCTTATCGGCCACTGCTTACATTGATCCAAGATGTTGGTCCAGATGAACAACTGCTTACTTTAGCATGGAGAATTATAAATGATAGTCTTCGTACTGATGTTTGTTTACTTTATCCACCTTATCAAATAGCAATTGGTAATAAAAATAAAGTTATTTCTATAAAACAAAATTATATACAAAATTTACATATTTAATTTATTAGTGTAATATAAAAGTTTAATCATTTTTTTCAGGCTGCTTACAAATAGCTTGTGTGATATTACAAAAAGATCTCAAATCTTGGTTTGCTGAACTTAATGCAGATATGGAAAAAATTCAAGAGATAGCTCGGTATATTATAAATTTATATGAATTGTGGAAGACGTACGATGAGAAAAAAGAAATACAAGCTCTATTGAATAAAATGCCAAAACCAAAAACTGCTCCTCAACGCTAAGTTTCTTACTATTTTGGCAAGATTTTTTAAGCTGTCTCTTTAGTGATCATCACAATTTTATATATAATAAGGTGTTTAAGTTTTATAATGATAATAAATAAATTTTCAAAGAACTCTTAGTAGTAGTACTTAATTTAAAAATAAAAGGTGGAAAAATTAGAAACATTTTTTTATTTATATTTGAAAAACTTTATCCACTTATAAACGTAAAATAATCCAAAATGCACTTACAAAAAACTCAAACTTATCAATTAAGTATAAGTCGCAATATAATACAATAACACAATATATAAAGAAAAATTGATTTTTTATTTACACAGTTGTCACTTATTTGAAGAGGCACTTCTCAATTAGCTCCTTTCGAATACCGTTTCCAAAACTTTTTAACATCATCATGACCAGCTTTTGTAACAACCATAGTTCTTTTCCTAAATAAAACAAAGAAATATTTAATTAGTAAGCACTTAAAATCCAATAGTCTTAATAAAATTTTACCTTTCACTTTGCCAAATTAAAACACCTAAAGATACTGCATAGTCTCTAAGAACTTCAAAATCAGTTTGTGAATGACATTGACTATATAATGCTCCTTCACTAAATATAAATCTATTTCTTTCATTTTCCCATAGTTTTATTTGATCAACAATAGTTGGAGGTAGAGTCGGAGGTCCATTTTCAATCATTTTGTTATGTGCATGTTGATTTAAATATCCAACAATTTGAACAGCAGTAATTCCACTTTTTAGTGCCTGTCGCACTGAATCCCTTGTTAATATGGCTACAACTAGATTAGGAAATCTGAAATGAATTTAATTATGTATATAGCAATAGTGTATACATTTTTTAAAACTAAGTAAATAAATTATTTACATATTAAAACTTCTATAAATACCTATAAAGTAATTCACAAAATAGTCCAATTAGCGCGACTTGTAGATTTGAATTTGTATATGCATATATTCTGTAATTAGTCTCAACAACAATATATCGTTCTTTTTCCAAATCTCGTGATAAAGGTTTATTTTGTCCAGTGGCAATATTTAAAGCTAAACGTGTTGGATAAAATCTGTGGAAAGTTTTATTTTAAAGGAATTCTTTATTTAAGCATAACTGTTCAAATTACAATGCCTACCTTCCAGCTTTCCTTTTTCGTTGATAAACAAGACCAAATTCTCTTAGATGTTGTAGAAAAGTTAAAAGTCCATCGGACATGCCTTGTGTACTGTAATCTTTCCCAAGAGTAGAAAAATTTAATTGAAATAAGAATGTTAAACATTCAGTTAAATCTAAACCTCTGGCTTCTACTGTATCCAAGTATTGTAATATAAAGTACCAAACCTAATTTTTACAAAATTATATTAACAGTAAAAATAATACTGAAAAATGAAGAAAAAGATTTTTCAAAAATTATTTATTACTTGTGCAGCAGTGTCTAACAATAAAAATTGAAAGCCAGCTTGTGTAATAACAGGACTACCATCTTCTTCATCACGTTTCATAAGACCAGCGTGTAACAAAATTTTAACAGCATCTGCCGATATACCTGAAATTCATATAAAATTAGAATTAACATAACAATAAAAAAAGAAATTATATTTTAAAATAAATAAATAAATACCTTCCTGTTGCTGAGATCCTACCATGTAATGTAAAACGCACTCCCATCTTTCCAATGCATACGAATCCAGAAATGCTACATCTCTAGGCTTACTATCAGTTTCAAGTTGATTGGACATCGTCCATGGAATACCTCCTCCTAGTAAAACAATTTTCAAATTTTTTCTAAAAGTTGTATTCAGTATCCAGCCTGGCAGACCTCCAGGAATGGAAGCTTCCTTCCAAATATTTAATTCATTCATAACTCGCACAACATTTTGATGAGCTTCAACGTGAAGCTTAGAACACCACGAAGCGATGACAGCCTGAGGAACTGGCTGCTCAACAAACAAAAGTCTCATAACATAATGCCTCGCTATTTCTGGTAATTCTCTATATACTGCAAGGCAAATTGGGGGATTGTTGTAAAGTTTGTTTAACATCTCAGGAGGTCTTGACTTGAGATACTCCTGAAGATTCTTGCATTGCAACCCAGTGGGTTGCAATAAATTTTTGCCACTTATAGTCGAAGTCATTTTACATTCAACTTTACAGAATGTTATCAAAATATTTATTATTAATGCATTTTTTAGATTTTATATATTCAAGTATAACCTAAAAATTTTTCTTCAAGATCTCCTTCATAATATTATGTATATCACGTTGGCTGCTAGTTGTCGTATTGGTACATAACTGTCGGAGTACTGGCAGTGTCGACTGCTGGTATTTATGAATGTACGATATGCATATAATTATATTATGTATGACAAAAAGTGCCGGTCTACCGGTTCAGGTATTGATCAGTATATGAACAGTGAACACTGTAATATTTATTTTTGCAAAGAAATGCAATATTTTTACTCTTGCGGGATATTGATGAGCGTTGAATTCTGATTCGCTGTTTGAGGTTCCGTCAGTCTAGCCACAACAAAGTGAGCCAATCCGATAAAACGATAAGAAGGAGAATTTACATAGTACAAAAACTATTAGTGCGTTTGATTCAAATGATTAATTTTCCGCGTAACTCCGAACTCCGGAACCGAAACCCGCGAATATGTATATACTTTCAAAATTTCAAAAATTATCTAAAAAAATATACTGTATTATACAGTAGAAAGTGTATAAAGAGTAAAATATTAATAATTAATACTATATTTATAAAATTCTCTTTATAAAATAAATAATAATTTTATCTTTTTTAATACGTACATACACTATGTGTATCTTAAGGACATTTTTGCTCGTGTAAATTAAAAAAATTGCAATTTTATCTTTATTTGACTCTTCGGAGTTTAGAGTGTACACGATTAAAAATGCATTCGATTTTAAATACTACTTTAATAGTAATATGATTGAACAAACATAAAAAGAACATTATTTTTTAAGATTTCGTGTTTTTAAGATATATCGCTCCCAAACTGAACATAAATTTTAGTTAATTATTCTTCCCAAAGATAATAGAGAACACAAACAAAAGCTTATAAAAAAAAACAACCTTTCTCCAAATGAAAGGCACAAAATGCAAAATTGATTTCCTATATCGAAAGACGCTAAAACGCATTTGAAAATTACGCCTCTTTCCGCCCGACAAGCCGGAAATGTTAAATTCTTAATTACCTCGCAGTGCACAAGGTGCCCGTAATTAACATCCCACGATCAGCATAAATCGAAACTCGTTCCCCTGCAAACAGCACAAAGTTTCAATTGAGTTTAGCTAGCCGATCCCGTCGATGCAAATCACACAGTGGCATAGGTATACATAGGCATACCTATAGGTATACGTGTATATATAACTATCGGCGTATTTCCCCGCGAGATATAACCATACATACATTTCGCCTCGCGTCTGAAAACGGCCGCGCGTACCCCGTGGCACGAGAAGGAATGAGCTAAGCCTGCAGCATATTATAGACCAGCGCACAGCCGTCCTTTTCTTCGCCCTCGCTTTTCGGCCTCTCTTGTCTCTCTCTCTCTCTCTCTCTCTCTCTCTCTCTCTCTCTCTCTATACTGGCGCTTTCTCGCCGCCGCCGCCGCAGCCGCGCTTGGCTCGGCGAGTCGGCGCTCTCGGGGCTCGCGGCGCGCGTTCAGTTTGTATTTCGCGGCCCCACGCAGCGCATCGTACCCGCCACTCCCTTCTCTTATATACATATATATACACCTACGGTTCCATTCATTCGGATTATCCGCGACTCATGGAATTTTTTATTCGGTGACCGCGTGTTGTTCGATTGTGCTGGATATAATTACGGAGGCGCCTGGAGAATTATTAATAATAAAAGAAAAAAAAAGAAAATTAAAAAGTGCCTAAAGTTGTGCCTACTGCTGGGAGTATATTTAACATCGACGAGTGTCGAGAAGTACCCGATAAGCCGCAGAGATGAATTTTTGGTTCGTCCTAGGACTTGCGCTTCTGTGCGTCACCCAAGGTAAGCCACTATACCCGCCGATTTTCCTGTATTCTTTATTTAGCGACTTTAATTTCCGTGTGGGATATCGAGTTTGCATTAATTTTCGGTGAAATATTAAGTGATTTCTTTTTTTTTTTATAAAAGATCGGCGAAAGAGACCAGTTTTTTATGTAAAAGACCAGCGAAAAGAAGTTTCTTTTTTTTTATAAAATATCGGCGAAGGAGGACAGTTTTTTTTTTTATTAATAAAAGGACAATTTTTTTTATTTAAAAAATCGGTGAACGAGAAGAGCTTTTTTTTTAATAAAAGACTGGCATAAGAGAACAGCTTCTTTCTTTATATTTTATATAAGTAGTCGGTGAATTTGAGGAACTCGGCGTTGATTCTTCTATACCTTTTTTCGATTTCTTGCCCATTGTTCTCCGCTCACTAGTCGATTTAGCGTAATTTAAATTTTTTATTTCTTTCCTCTTCGATTCGTCAATTTGAATTATCAATATTTTTCTATACTGCATTCTTCGTAAGTCACATATTTTAAGAGTAGTGAATTCATGTAAATCTTATCTACGTTCACTTTCTATAATAAACTTTTGTAGAACATTCATTTTGAAATGTGCAAAAAGGAGATCCGATTTTTTTCTTTTATCTTTACTTTATCTTTCAAGATTGTAGATGCATGAAAGATAAGGTAAGACAAAATCGAATCTCTATTTTGAAAATTTCAACAATGTTCTGAATGAATTTATCATACAGACAAGTGTACCTCATTAACATGAGTAGTTTTGCCTGAACTTTGGAAAATAAATTGCCGATTTTTGCAGTAATCTCGACGTGAATCCGTTAGTACTCAAATCGAGTGATTCAGCGCAAAAAATTCAGCGTGAATTAAAGGGGAATTCTTATAGAAACGCGTGACGATAGCATAGAAAAATCGATGGAAGGAGCTGATAAAAGTGGCTGCGATTATTCGACAGTGTACAGAAGAGAACGCGACGAGACAGTCAAATGATAAGAGACGAATTTACTTACCGATATCTCGACCTCGGCGTACCTACACTTATTTTTTTTTAACGAGCACACGAGCTATTTTGGACTTCTTCTGTTCGTGAATTTTAGCACTATCTTATAAATTTTATTCACTTATTTATTTAATAATAAAGGGAAAACGTTCCATAGTATTATAAATCAATAAAACAACGTGTGGATGCAAAATGACTAAATTATTAAATAATTATTAAATTAAGTATTAAATAACTTATTAATTATTACTTAATTGTAACTTAATTATTTAATAATAAACCAAATTATAAAATGGTATACATTTTATCACTAGTTTTTCGATTTTATCATTCTTTTTCGATTTTTATCGGATAAAAACTGTAAAACACGCAAAAAATGCTGTAAAGGCGGTCAAAGATCGAGCTTCTCAACACTAATTTCCTAGTCGCCATTCGGCAGAAATCGAAAGCAGCTCCGGCGAGCCGTTCCCGCATTCCCGCATTCCCGCGTCTGTTCGCTCCGAGAGGGTTTCTTGTCACATTTTTACATTCGATTGAAACTTAGTTCTTTTGCTTCCGATCGATAAATAAGTATAAATCTTCATTAGACTTTTCAGAATAGAAATTATAAATTCAAATTGAAAAAAAGCAACGGACAGCTGTGAATACCTTAGACGCACGTGCTCGTACGGGTTATTTCTTCGATCGAAGTGTCACGAGCTCCGCCTGAGCTTGCATAAGCTTCATTCACTTAACAATAGGAAGTGATTTCCAGCTTCTCTATTCACGATTTTTATTTATTTATTTTTTTATTTATTTTTTTTAAACGTCTACCGTGGGATAAGAATATACTACGTGGAGTTGATAATTTTGCGAGGAATATTCTACGGCATTACTTATATTTATTTCATTCAACGGACCAAAATATTTCATTTATGTACTTCTTAAACGGACCAAAAAGTCTTCAGAAAGTAAGTTTGTGTATAAAAATCTAAATCTAAGTAAATTTTTTCATCGCTATAATATAATTATTGTAAATTTAAAAAGATTTTTTTAATTTTTTAAATTTTTGCTCCAATTCCATATAAATTAAGCCTACTTAGCACAATCCTCTTGGACATTTTTTCATAATGAAGTAAGAGAGATGGACTGAGATAGTAAACAAGATAGTTCGCTTCGAGCGCTCACATTGATAGATATCGTTTCTTTATCGCTTCGGATAATACACATATATTGAGTCATGCTAAAGCAATGACTGAGTGCTTTCGTCAAAACTGTCGACTACTGGTACAAATTATAGTGTACGAATTAATTACACAACCAACTCGAACCGTATAATAATTCCACGCTTAAAAAGAATAACAAAAAAAAAAAGAAACGTTCGAGTAGAAAATAATCCGGTCGTTAAAGAGACACAGCCGCTCGAACATATACCTAATACAAACGAGAAAAGTGACACACTCACACAGAAAAAAAAAACAAAAAAAAATCCGTTCGGATTTTCGAAGAAGCGGATTTCGGAGGACGAAATTCAAAACCCCGAAAAGAGAGGCTCATTCAGGTGCGCGGACAGCCGCGCACTGTTGAAAAGGTAAAAAGAAAGAGGAGAGAGAGAGAATCAGCAGCGATGGCCGGGAGTCTGCGCTGAATGGCTGCGGGGGGAGACTGGGGAGGATAAGAAAGGGACGAGCAAAGCGAGAGATGAAGGAGAACGCGCGAGAATAAAACCGGCCGGAAGGACGCTGCTGCGAGCTGCGCTCGCTCTGTGGCCCTGCGAACGTGCGCGGCTCTACCTCTCCCTCTTTTTCTCCTGCGCAAAGGTGTGCCCTGCAGTTTCACTCGCCCCATTAAGTTGATCCAGCTGAATACTAAAGACCCGCAGTTCCAGCCGAAATGACATTTTCTGTGGATCTCGTTCGAGCGTATCTCTTCAAGGTTGAATACCTGATTAAAGGCGATTTTAGTTTGATAAGAGCGATGCCGACTACCGGATAAGAATATACTGTGTGAATATACTGTGTGGAGTTGATGTATATATAGTTTTGTGAGGAGTAATGTAAGGCAGTCTGTATGTGCCGATTTTTATATTAATATATAAAAATTTTATTTAGATAAGTAAATTTACTTATTTCATTGGACGCATGTAGCAAAATAGTCAATTGATACACTGAAAGAAATATTTTATTAAGTTTTTAAAATTAGTTTTATTTATTTATTTATTTATAATTTTTATTTTTATTTAGATGGACGTTTTAGTCTTTAAACAGTAGAATTAAGTAATATAAGATTAAAACTCGTAACTATAAAAACGAATATTTTTTATTTAATAATTTTCAAACTTACCAAATAATTTATAATAGAGTACAATAAATATTAAAGGTATATAAACTTGCACGCAAAAATTACAAACTAATCACCAAACAGTATGTAGATTTTTCAACTAATTGTTCTAATTTTTCATTAAATCACAGAATTCCAGTACAATATAAGAATTCATAGGCCAATATTGGAGCAGAATTGTGTATCGAATTTCTATCCGTAATAGAGTGAAAAGACTCCGAAACTTCTTGTCTAGTAGTATAACATCCATTAGTCCTATTGGACCGCTCAAAAATTCTCTTCGATCGTTCATATGCAGATTTTAAGTTTAGTTTTCAGTTTACATTAGTTTGTCAGTTTAAGACTATCTTTAAATCGTTTCATCTTTGTACTTAAGGACTATATACTCCATAGAAATATTTAAATAAATAAATAAATAAAATCAATTATTTAGATAGCGTGCAGTACGTAGAAGCCATTCTTATTTAATTTTTACGATCAGTACATCTATATAAAATCACTACTTGCAAAAAAAAATTAATAAATTCATAACCGTTACACATCAAAGAAAGGTAGTCACATATTTATCATCCATAAATATTTCCTGCAGTTTGTCGCTCCGAAACGGCGAGCGAAAGGAGAGAATCGGTGAAAAGCTGCAAATTCCGGGGGGCGTAAGAAAAGAGCAACAGCTGGTCAGTGTGCAGCCTGTGCATTGCGGCGAAAAGGGCCTGACCAGCGTACGCTTTAAAGCGTGAAAAGGAGCCGCTGCTTCTTCTTTCCGCGAGCCTTGTTAGAGCAGCTTGTTACTTTGCTTATTTACACGGAAAAAAATAAAGAGAAAAGTATTTTAATTGCGACCGACGCGGAAAGCAAAATATTATCGATATATATATATAAGTCTGCATCTGCGGCCTCAAATTTCAATTATATAGTAACAAGAATAAATAAGAAATAAAATAAGAGTAAATAGGTGATTTTCAAGAAAAGTGCACTTTTTTTCGTGTAAACTCTCTGGATACTTTGTAGGTTTCAGTATTTTAATTTTATCAATAAAATGAAATTTCTTTTTATACAAATAAAACTTAAATCGCTTTAGAATGCGAGTAGAATTATAAATTTCGAGGTGTAATCCTTATCCGCTGAAACAGAAGTATTTATAACTTCCAGAGTGTTTACGCAAAAGAAAGTGCATTATTTTCTTGAAAATCACCCAAATACTTGAATTCAAAGTGATTTTCTATTATACTCTTTCTCTATTTTATACTTTAGTATACATTCTGCTATAAAGAGTTTTTGGCCTATATTTAATGTCGTTAATTAAATAAATAAATAAAATGATAGAATACGAAGTATAAGAATGATATATAAAAGAAGTAAGTAAGACAATACCGATAATCAAACGATTATTTATATTACTGTCTTTCCACGTAGACCGGATGTCTAAAGCTCCGTAAGTTGGAGCTGCGTTTCGCGATAAGGGCCCGAGATAAACGAAACAACAAGTCTCTAGAATTTTGATTTACTCAAGAGGTTGTTGAAACTTCCAGGGATGGTTATGATACTATACATATTTGTATTAAAGCCACTATGGGAACTTTTAATTAAGTTAAACAATTTCGAAGTTACCCGCGGAATTCCGAAAGATGGCTGGCTCGGATCGTGGATTATCGATTATTCCAGGCGATGGGATGATCGAACCTTTCCTTTCTCGGTTCCGATTTTGATGCTCGAGTGTGCCAGGGTGCGTGCTCTTTATTACGTCACCCTTACTTATAGTTGGTTTAGTTCAGTAATTAAGCAATTGAGTTTCATCAGTAGAGAGCGAATTCTAATTCTAGACGAAGGTGTAATGTACTATTACTCCTGAGGGTCTCATACTTGTCGAGAAAAAAAAAATTTACAAAAAATAATTATTTATTTGTTCATTTATTAACCATCATACGAGATTTTTACAAAAAAAGTACGGAAAAAAGAATATCTCTCAGTGTACAGCTTGTGACAAAATTACTCTACTATTTAGTAATATTTGCTATAAAAATAGTAATTTTCATTAGATTATTTTATTCCAGCAGATCTTACAATTAGAATTTTATAAAAAAAATTTGTAAAAAAGAAAAATAATTTAAAAAATAATTTAACTTCGAACTTTGGGGTTTACTCTACCCTTAATTAATATAGAATGAAAAGACTCTGTAACTCCTTGCCTATTACTTTTAGTTTATTGTTATTTTTCGTTGTTTCATCTTTGTACTTAAGGACTATATAGTCCGTTGAAATATTTAAATAAATAAATAAATTAAGGAAAATGTACTCGTCGTAGCTGAATTAAAGTACTCGCCACTTATCAATTAAATTCCAATTGCAACAATGTTAGGGTGGCCTTGTTGCCGGCGAGGCTCCACAAACACGGGAGAGGAGTCGGGAGAACGATAGGCATGCCGGCGCCGAGTAACGTGATATTTCAGCGTCGAGCGAGCCTCGGGGCCTGCGTAAGTATTCAAAAGAAAGTCTACCGCGCGTAGGTGAGTTGACACTATCAACGCGGTACAAAGTTATACAAAGAGCAGTGTCGCTGCAGTTTCTTCATTGTTTCTCGTTCTCATCGCGAGCCCAGCCCAGATAAGCTCGGCTGCGCCTGGTCGAACTTTAAAGAATTTAATTCGTCAAGTTTCTTACGTTTCTTTTACATACTTTAAAAGGAGAACGAAATAAAAAAAAAAAAAAAGAAAGTTGAAGGAACGATGGAAGGAGGCGAAAAACGCGATTGTCGCTGACTGGGCTGAATTGCCCGAAAATTGGGGTCGACGAGCGCGGCGCGCGGAATAAAAAACGGAAGCTCGATAAATTCGTCGTTGAAAGGCGAGGCGATTCCACGGATTTAAGAGTAGAATTGTTGGAGGAGTAGAAGTGATATTTATAGAATTCTGTAAGCTTTCATTTACCTTTCTTTTATCGAAATACTTATTTGCACAAGGGTTTTGTATAAGCTTGATGTATAATAGTTTTCGTTATATAGTTATATTCAAAGCAACATTTTCTGTCTGAGACTCTTATAGAAAATTAATCGTTTTTAGTTTAAAATGGTATTAAAATATTGTTGCTTCTAGCGAAAATTAACTAACTGCGCAGATTTTCGAAATAAAGCCACACTTTTGACTTAACCTGGTGTATAAATATTGTGTTGGTGCAAAATTATAAAAAATGGGATAATTCTGAATTTAAATACTGTAGTAATTATACTGGATCTATACAATTTTTTTTTTATTTTTATTTCGAGAAGTGCGCCTCGCAGCAAAACGCAAGATGCGCTTTCGCCACCGAGAAATGCAAATACCGAAGACGCCGAGTGTTCGCGCGCGTTCTTACGGTGATCCATCCTCCCTGTTTTCTCAGGCGCCTATTTAATGCGCTTATGAAATCCTTCCTGCGTGAATCATCGCTAAAATAATTGCTCGGGTTAGTACCATCGCTCCCGCAGTAATATCGATTTAGCGATTTGCGCTAAACTCGTAAATACGCACAACGCGTCGGCCCGAAGTGATACAGAATACGGCGGCGAGGGGCAACGTGCGCGCTAATTCTCGATCCCTGTTCAAACAAACCTTGGCGCCTTGCGCAATTAAGCAGATTTCCAGCTGACTTCAGATTTTTTCGGACTAACGAGCGCGTCACTTGAATTCTTTTTTTTTTCTCGAAGCAATATACAAATTGACATTTCGTAATCGCCGCATTATTTTTTGTTTTTTCTTTGCTGTAATAAAGCAAACAATCTTCTTCGTTCTCTTAAAAAAAACGCAGGATATGTGGTGAAGCAATTTTAGAGTGAATTTAACCAATCATTGATAAATTTCCGATTGAATGGCGCCGAAATTCAAAAAAACGCTGCCAACTGCACTGGCACAATGCTTTCTCATAGAGATGTCTGCATCTCTAAATAGTAGTGAAAAACTGAAAATTTACAAGTTTTTAAAAAGAAAAAATTGAATAATAATAATTAGAAGAAAAAGTAAAAATTTCAAAAACATCAACTAGCTCTAAAATCGAACCCGATCGGTAGAATTACTTGAAATTTTTAAGGTTTCTCGCGACAATCGAATAAAAC